>JANSVA010032294.1:0-14192 GCA_025504915.1 Erythroxylum reticulatum | reverse complement strand
GGAATTGGAAATTGTTGGAAATAAAAATGGAATTATAAATGTTTTGTCATTGTTGGAACTAGAAATTGTTGGAAATGAAAATGGAATTATGAATGTTTTGTGATTATTGGAAATGGAAATTGTTGAAAATTGTTGGAAATTGAAATGAAAATGGGATTATGAATGTTTTGTAATTGTTGGAAATGAAATTATGAATGTTTTGTGATTGTTGGAAATCGAAATTGTTGGAAATTGTTGGAAATGGAAATTGGTTTATAAATGTATTGTGATTATTGGAAATGGTGCTGGAAATGAAAATATAATTATGAATATTTTGCGATTGTTGGAATTGAAAATTATTGGAAATGGATATGGAATTATGAATGTTTAGTGATTGTTGGAAATGAAAATTGTTGAAAAATTTTGGAAATGGAAATTAGTTTATGAATGTATTTTGATTATTGGAAATGGAATTGGAAATTGTTGGAAATGGAAATGAAATTATGAATGTTTTGTGATTGTTGGAAATGGAAATTGGTTTATGAATGTATTTTGATTATTGGAAATGGAATTGGAAATTGTTGGAAATAGAAATATAATTATGAATGTTTTGTGATTATTAGAATTATAAATTGTTGGAAATGGAAATGGAATTATGAATATTTTGTGATTGTTGGAAATTGAAATTGTTGGAAATGAAAATTGGTTTATAAATGTATTGTGATTATTGGAAATGGAATTGGAAATTGTTGGAAATTGTTGGAAATGGAAGTGGAATTATGAATGTTTTATGATTGTTGGAAATGGAAATTGTTTATGAATGTATTATGATTATTGGAATTGGAATTGGAAATTGATGGAAATGGAAAAGGAATTATGAATGTTTTGTGATTGTTGGAATTTGAAATTGTTGGAAATGGAAATAGAATTATGAATGTTTTGTGATTGTTGGAATTGAAAATTGTTGGAAGTTGTTGGAAATGGAAATGGAAATAGAAATGGAATTATGAATGTTTTGTGATTGCTGGAAATGAAAATTGTTGAAAATTGTTGAAAATTTCTGGAAATGAAAATTGGTTTATGAATGTATTGTGATTATTGGAAATGGAATTGGAAATTATTGGAAATATAAATGGAATTATGAATGTTTTGTGATTGTTGGAATTGGAAATTGTTAGAAATCGTTGAAAATGGAAATAGAATTATGAATGTTTTGTGATCGATAGAAACGAAAATTGTTGAAAATTTTTAAAAATGAGATTGGAAATTGTTGATAATTGTTGGAAATGGAATTGGAAATTATTGGAAGTGGAAGTGGAATTATGAATGTGTTAGTGATTGTTGGAAATAGAAATTGTTGAAAATAGAAATTGTTGAAAATGGAAATTGTTGATATATGTTTTGTGTTATTATATATGTTGAATGTTTTGAATTATTAGCTTTTGACTTATAGTGAATTATATTCCATGAAATAGAATTGTGTGTAATATAATCATACAGAATGAGTTATATTATATAAGATGGATATGCATATGGTGTACTGAAATTATATGTTATTTATTTTTATGTGTACAAATAAATGGAAAAAACTTCAAGTACTCCTGATGAACCCACTTCAGGAAGATACAATGATCCAGCTTGGGCTCATACTGCATTGATTCTCGGTATGAGGAACCATACCATTTGTTTGTTTTGTAACAAACATTTAAAAGGTGGAGGAATCACCCGATTAAAAAAACATTTTAACTGGGGTTAAAGCAGATATGGAATCCTGTAAAAAAGTAATCCTGTAAAAAAGCAACTCATAATGTGAAGTGACAGATGAAAGCATTACTTCATGAATATCAATATTAGAGAGATAAAAGGGAAAGGTTGAATTTTGAAATTGGTAGTGGAAGTTTGTTTTCTAGTTTCTATGGTGATTTTGGAAATATTGAAGGTGGAAATGGTACTGGACTTAATGGTACTAGTAGTGTTCCATCTTAGGCTCAAAAAGAAGTACCTAAATTTGATGTTAGGAAGAGAAGAAGACAGGTGACTAGTTTCTTTGCACTACAAACAACTCTTGGAGCCCAACCTTCAATTCGTAGTGCAATGCAGTCAAGAGATGCGGTTCACAATGTCGATATGGCATTAGCTAGATGGTGGTATGATACAGGTTTGTCATTCAATCCTTCTCAGTCTTATTATTACCAACCTATGATGGATGCAATAGCCTTTTATGGTCCAGGATACAAAGGTCCTTCGATTGATGACTTAAGAGGTAAACTTTTGAGTTATGTTGTTTTTTAAATTAGAAGTTATTTAGCTGAAAGAAGAGCAAAGTGGGGTATTTATGTATGTTCAATTATATGTGATGGTTAGACAAATAGGAGACAAGAGCCTCTATTTTTTTATTATTCTATAAATGGCTTTATGTTTTTGAATTCTATTGCTGTATCTGGCCTTATTAGAAATACTGAGACTTTGTTTGTTATATTTGATCAAGTTGTGAATGAAGTAAGGCCGAAAAACATTATTCAGTTTATTACTGACAATGAATCCGCTAATAAAGTAGCAGGAAAAAAGTTGCAGAATACATATAATTCATTTTTTTGGACTCTTTGTGTTGCATATTGCATTGACCTAATATTGGAGAATATAGTGGATCCTAGGTATTTTCCTGTTATTGATAAGACTATATAGAAAGTTAAAAAGGTAACAAAGTTCATTTATAATCATGTATGGGTATTGAATTTGATGAGAAAGGAATTTACTAATGGTAGGAATTTATGTTGTCCTACTGTAACAAGATTTGCTACAAATTTCTTATCACTTCAGTCTTTTGTTTTGATGAAGAAAGAGTTAAGACAAATGTTTACAAATGATAAGTGGATTGCATCTTAGCATGCTAGGTTGAAATAACCTTAAATCCGATGTCACCTTGAGATTACTTCAAAATTTAACCAAGGATTGCATATAGTGCGACCTCGGACGTTAAACCCCAAAAAAATTTTCTTTTATTTATTGATTTATTTATTTAATTATGGATTTATTTTTATTTTATTTTATTAGAATTTATTCATTAATTTAGTGAGCATAAATAGAAATTTGAATTTTGAAGAATTTAAGTAGTAAGAATGTATAAGGGAAAATTTGACAAGTTACTTAAGTTTAAAAGCCATAAGGTATTAAAAGAAGGGCAAGGTAGACTTTTAGCACTCATTAAGAGTAGAATGGGAAGAGGAAAGTGTTGTCTTGTTCATTAGAGGAAGAAAAACGAAAATAAGAGAGAAGAAGGAGAAAATTCGTGCACGAGAGGAAGGAAAGGAGAAAAAGATAGGGTTTTAAAGAGGGATTTTAAGGTTGTTCAAGAAGGAAAAAAGAAAGAGGAAGAGAAGAGCTTCCATTTGAGACAAATATCTTTCAATTTGGTAAAGACTCAAGGTAAGTTAAATTTTAATCCTTGGGATTTATGGAAAGGTTTTAGTTTATAAAGCTTAGGAAATGCATGAGTTTGAGTATTTTAGAATCAATTTTAGTGACTATGCTTTGATTGGGTTCTCAATTAGAATTCCTATTGAATGGAATTTTTTCTATTGTTAAAGGGAATCAAGAAGGGAAAGAGGAGCAAGAAAAGAGGCACTTTTAAGCAAGTTTGAGTAAGGAATTTAAGGTGGATTATATGTTTACAATTGAGTTAATGAGCCATTAATGTTTTTCAAACAAATAGAATTTGATGATTTCAACTACTTTATAAATGTGCATTTTTTGCTCTTTGAATGATTGAGAAAGTACTACATGTTTGGTGTATGAATTGTGTTGATGATTTATGGAAAGAATATGAAAACGGTTTTTGAAAAAATATTATGTTTATGAAATCATGTCTCCAAAATGTGCCTTTTGGGGCAATATTTTTATAAGTCATTAAATACATGATTGTGTGGGTTTATGGTGGTCCATTCTGTACTGTCAAGTGCATTAATGGCTTCTCCTGCCCACCTGCTAATGACATAAAACTCCTTCACGAACTCCTTCATGTTTATGAACTACGTAAAATCAATGATAGTCTGTTCTGTTATTCCTAGAGATTCGCAAGAACTCCCCTATAGACCTACTTAAGCCATTCTGATATGTTTATGTATTTAAAATGTGTTGACAAATTTGAAGAATGCATGACCTATGTGTTTATCAATTGTTTGATAAGTTGAGAATTTGAAAAATACGTGTTTTTATGGATTCAATGCGGAATTACTTTGGCAATGGATATGTTAAATGGTTTTTGCTTGTTCTCAATTATAAACTTGTTACCACAAGTATTTAAGCTCACCCCACCTTCCTTCTCATCTCCAAGTGATGAGCAAGAGATCGAGTGATTGATTCAAAAGTCAAGGCATCACTCCAAAATCTACATCTTTTGTATTTTAAGTTAGTTTTTGAAAAACACAATGCTTTAGTTGCATTTCAAGTATTGCTTGTTCAAGTATACTTTGTATTTTGGATTTTGAGACTTGATGTATTGTGGCTTGAAATTCCCGTTAAAACTTTATAAAACTATTATCCGTTCATGATAATGAAATATGTTTGCGGTTTGCTCATGAATTTTCAAGTTTTCGCATTTCATTTTCAAGCATTTCATAGGAAGTTCTTGGGTAGATGTTTGGTTTTATTTTTGGGTTAAGTGGGTAAGGGTTGCAGGAATGGTATGTTCAAATTTTAGTGTTAATTGTTGGGGACCAGGCTATGAATCTGAAGGTTTCGCCATGGCAAAATCAAAACATGGTCAAGGCGAACCTTTCCCAAATGGTGTATTTTGTGTGATTTTTGGCAAATTTGCCATGACATATTTTTCCCAAAAAGAGTTTCTACATGAGTTGGTAGCTTCGTCGCAGTGAAGTTAAACTTTCGTCGCAAAGTAATTGTCTCAAAGGTTACTTAGGTTGGACCTTGAGCTTTTGTTGCAGAGAACTTCTCCCAGAGTCACTATCGTGCTTCAGCACGATCACGACTTCACTAATGAAGTTGTAGATCGCGATCATGCAAGTGCATGATCGTGACTTTATTTTTCCTAATGAGTTCTCTCGTTCGACCTGGACACTTCGCCATGACAAAGCCATGTGTTCGTTGTGGTGTACTTTTCCTGAAAGGCACTTGGATATTTTCTTCAATGTTCGCCACGACGAACCCACCATGCTGCATACGAAATTTCCTTTATTTTCTTGAATGTCTTCTACATTCCCTTTACATGACTTTCACCTGACCATTCGAAATTGTCACCTTGGGACTAGTAACAGGACCTGGGCCCAACATCGGGTCGTTCTCTTTGAGAAAACAAAAAAATTAAATTAAATTCTTAAGTAACTAAATAGAATGCAACCTAAACTATAGATTAGGTGTGATTTGATAAATTACCACTAAAATTACAATTAATTAGAATAAATGTAAAGGACTTGTTTTTGGTATTTTAAATTTAGAATCTGTGATACGAAATGGTAATGAGTGAATGTAAAAAGAAGAAACAACACAAGTAATTTAACAATTATAAACGCAACCCTCCAATTCAATAGCACAGACAATCATTACTCAAACAGATATTGGAGTTAAAAAATTAAACCAAGAGTTAAAATCAAGCTTTTAATCAACAACTGAACTACCTCAAATTGTTACAAAAAATATTTTTCAAATTTTCAATTTACTAGCTGCCATCAGAATAGTAAAATAGAACCAAGGATACTAAAACCAAATGTCCAATTTTTACTTAACAATTAAGAAAACAGAATTAATATCAATAACTAATATAACAATCCAATCATTCAAGCCACCTTAAATAATCACAAAATATTCAATAAAATCTCAATACAAAGTCTTGACCCAAAACAAAGTAATGAAATTGAGCCAAAATCAGCACAATATCAATTACTCAATGATAACACAGCTATATGAATCTTCCAATTCAAAGATATAATCCATACATAATTCCAAATAATTAAATAGTTATCCTAAGACCTAAAAATCACTAATAATTAAATAGGTAGAGATAAATGCAGCTTAAACTTCTCTATAAAAACCCAAGCTCTTGCCATTGTTATTAAGTCAGAGGATTATGATGAACTAGCCGCGAAGAACTATGGAGGCACTGTGGAAGGTAAACTCTGACGATCAGCCATGGAAGGTGAGAATAATAGTTTTTGGATTTTTAGGAGATGATGGTTCGGATATTTTGTGGGAGATCAGAACCGAAAATGAAACCTAGATCCTTCTTCTTTTTGAACGCCTTCGTCCCTTCTCTCCACTACGTTATCGTTTTCTCTCTTTGCTGCCCCGACAACGCACGCAGTCCACCACCAGCTCTCTTCACGTTGCACAGACCATGCACTATACACTCTCTTCACGTTCACGCACCACACCACGCATGCACGCCGCCAACTCCTTCTCGATGTGACAATTTTATTGCATAGTTTCTGGTCCACACCTTCTGGTCACTCCAAAACCCTCGCAAAACTCACACACGTCTACGTCATTTCTGTTCTCTTTAATTCCAAGCCTGCAAGCCTCTTCACGCACGCTATCGTTTTTCTTCCTTCTCCACAGACCACGCACGCTGTCGTTTCTGTTTTCCTCTTCAATTCCAGACCCGGAAGCCTCTTCACGCACGCTGTCGTTTTTCTCTTGCTTTTCCTTCCCACTGCTGCTGTCAACATTGTCGTTTTCGGATCTTCTTCAATGTTTTAAATGCCTTGAATCACTACTTTTTAATATTTTGAACTCCAATTCTTTCAAGTACCCTACAATAAAAATTACAAATAAAGTAGCATCAATTGTTCAAAATCAATTTATTATAGTTAAACACAAATTAGATGTAAGGCACAATAATTCAAATAATAATCAAATAATTTCATAAAGATAAATTATAGTGACAAAAACACATCCAATTGATATGAAAATATATGTAAATAAATGAGTTTGTCAACTCCCCCATACTTTTTGCACTCCTGGGCAAATTATTATTATAGAGAAATCCAACAGTTAAACTCAATGCAAGCAAACATAAAACCAACAAGGCAAGAATATGCAATCAACTCAAACAACCTCTATCCCTAATCAACCAACGATCATGGAATGCTTTGGTGTAAAGAAACTAACACAAGATATATAACAACATAGAAGGAAAAGAAATATAATAGATCTCTCAAAGGTATAAGTATCTCACTCATCTCTCAAATAGGAAAATTTTCACTCAATATATCTACCTAGATTAGCATCTACCACAAGTTTGTAAAGATTTTACTATCTCCACCACTAACATACCATAGATTCATAATTAAGGGGACTTTGTAGGGTTGTAATGTTGATGAAAAGGTAATGAAAGGATGAAATGGAAATAATGACAAATGCAATGCATGAGCGTTAAGAAGCAACTCAAGATGAGCTAAATTGCAACCATCAAATGAATCCCAATGTGCAATTATCAACTTTAAAGACCCAATCTTTAATCTTCAATCCACCAAGGGATGCCTTATTTCAAACTTTATTCTTTTGGTCAAATTATCAGCGCTTTGTTTTTTTGTTTTTTATTTTTTGTTTATGTTTTTTACCCAAGAAGATAAAAATAGCAATATCAATTTTCACATTTAATCATAAAAAACATAATGTAACTCATGCAAAACACTTGTTCAAAACCAATGGAATGAACGAAAGTGAATGGCTTAAAGGGGTAAGCAAAGGTCAATTGAATAGGCTTGTATTTGGGTAAAAGGGTTTAGAAATGAATACTCTTATCATGCTCACAAATCTAGGTATTAACACAGCTTTGAAAAAGAATCTATACAAGTTCTGGAGGCTAACTAAGCTAGGTAAAAATCACACAAGTTGAGAAAGAAAAGTAAGGCTAAAAAATCCTTCCAATAGGGCTTTATCTAAGATATTTCCTCCCTAAAATCAAGCTATACAATAAGGTTAGTAACACTTCACTAAAGGCATTCCACTACGCTAATCAATTAGGAATAAAGATTACTCAAATCAAAATGCATTCAAACCTTGACATGTCAATGTTCACATTCATAGGTAACAAGGATTTGAAACAAAACTCAAGGATTGCCAAAGTCAAGTTAGAAGGTCGGAATCACAGCAGCAAATTGTTCTCAAGAGAAAAAAACCCAATCAATGTAGCTCAATTAAACAAACAGTGCCCAATGAAAAAGTCAATAAAATGGCAATCCAAGCAGTGGCAAACAATTCAGCAAAAGCAATCCCTACTCCCTCACACTTAGTCAATACATTGGCCTCAATGTAAGAAAAACAATTGTAGGTGAAATGGAAAGAGAAAGGGAAACTAAGTAACAAAAACTAAACAAAATAGACAACTACAACTACTTCCTACCAGAAAGGTTCCCTCTCCTACCCTTATTTCAAACTATCTCAATAGATAGATATCACTATCAATATAATAAAAAAAATAAAGGAGAAAGGTGGAAGGGAACAACCGTGGGATTAGGGAGGTCTCTGATCCTCATGGTAATGCTTAAGCAAATGACCATTGGCTTATGAAATATGACTAGTTTCTTCATCCACTAGCTCTATTATACCAAATGAATGCACCTTGGTAACTTTGAAAGGGCCTTCCCACTTGATGATGAACTTCTCGGGCATCAACTTTAGCCGAGCCTTGAACTTTAGAACTTTGTCACCTTTATGAAATTCTTACCTCAAAATTTATTTGTCATGAATCATTTTTATCTTGTCTTTGTAGATTCTAGCGTTATCATAAGACTTAAGTTTCATCTCTTTAAGCTCTTGGAGTTGCATTGTCTGATTTTCAAGTGAAGATTTAAGGTCTACATTACATGCCTTCATTGCTCAATAAGATTTGTACTCGATCTCTATAGATAGATGGCAAGACTTGCCGTAGAGCAACCGGAAAGGAGACATGCCTATAGGGGCCTTGTAGGCAATCCTGTAAGCCCACAACACCTCCTTGAGCCTTGAGCCTTGAGCCTTTCGCTCCATTCTTTTTGGGATGGTTTAACAATCTTTTCTAGTATACACTTCACTTCCTGATTGCAAACTTTAACCAACCTATTTGTTTGAGGGTGGTAAAGAGTGTCCAGGTTGTGATTAACTCCATATTTAGCAAGTAAAGACTTGATAGTCCTATTGTAAAAATGTGTTCCTTGGTCACTGATGATTGCTCTTGGAATGTCATACCTACAAAAGATATGAGCATGTAAAAACTTAGCAACAGTAGAAGCATTATCTTTCCTAGTTGGCACTACCTCTACCCACGTAGATACATAATCTACTGCAAGTAATATATATGAAAACCCAAATGACTGAGGAAAGAGGCCCATAAAATCCATGCCCCAGGCATAAAAAATTTTCACAAAAATACATAGGTTTTAGAGGCATTTCATGTTTTTTACCCAAACTCCCAAACCTCTGGCACTTATCACAAGACTTGCAAAAAGCATAAGCATCTTTGAATAAGGTAGGCCAATAAAACCCACACTCTAAAACCTTCCTTGCAGTCTTATTAGCATTAAAATGCCCCCCACAAGATAAAGCATGTGCAAAGGTAAGGATAGAGTGGATCTCATTATTAGGAACACATCGTCTGATGATCTGATCGCTGCATTGCTTCCAAAGAATTGAAGCATCCCAGGTATAGTATCTTGCCTCCCTCTTAAACTTATCAACTTGAAATTTAGACATAAAAGGAGGCACAAGATCAACGATAATGTAATTAACAATATTATAGTACCAAGGCTCCTGAACCGCTAAGGCAAAAAGTTCAAAATCAAAAGAGACAACTCCCTCAATGCCTTCAGGTAACTGACTAAGATGGTCAGCTACATAATTCTCTGCTCCATCTCTGTCTCTAATTTCACTATCAAACTCCTACAGCAACAAAGCCCATCTTAACAGTCTCAGTTTAGACTGGGGCTTCTTTAACAAGTATTGCACCACTGCATGATCTGTAAAATCAACCACTCGAGAGTTTATCAGATACTGTCTAAACTTATCTAAAGCAAAGATTATAACAAAAATTTTCTTCTCGGTAGTGGTATAGTTCACTCGAGCGGAGTCAAATGTTTTGGAGGTATAAGCTATCACTTCAGATCACTTTTCCTCCCTCTGTCCAAGCACAGCATCAACTGCAAAATTAGAAGCATCACAAGACAACTCAACGGGCAAATCCCAATTAGGTGCAGTCAAAATAGGAGGTGAAACAAGCAAGGATTTCAAATTGTCGAAGGCATATCAAAGTAACAATCAATATCTTTTTTCAACAATGTAGAAAGGGGTAAAGCAATTGTACTAAAATCTTTTGTAAAGCACTGATAAAACCTCGCATGTCCTAAGAAAGGCCTCAAATCTTTTAGATAAGTAGGATAAGGAAGTGAAGAAATGATTTCAATCTTGGCTCTATCAACTTCAATCCCCTTTTAGGAGATGCGATGACCTAACACTATGCCACTATCTCCCATAAAATAACATTTCTCATAATTCAAAACTAATCTTTTTTTAATACATCTACCAAGAACACGTTTAAGACTAAACAAACAGTCATCAAAGCTATCATTATAAATGGTGAAGTCATCCATACAAACCTCAATGTTTCACTCCAATAAATCACAGAATATCATACACCTTTTAAAGGTTCCTATAGCATTACACAACCCAATGGAATCCTTCGGTAATTGTAGGTAACAAAAGGGCATGTAAAAGTAGTCTTATCTTGGTCTGTAGTTGCAATCGATACCTAGAAATAACCTGAAAAGCCATCCAAGAAACAATAGTGAGATTTCCCAAATATTATTTCCAACACTTGATCAATGAAAGGTAATGGAAAATGATCCTTCCTAGTTGCTTCATTCAACTTCCTATAGTCTATGCACATCCTCCAAGCATTTTGAACTCTTGATGGAATAAGTTCATCACTCTCATTTCTCACTACTGTGATACCACTCTTTTTAGGTGCTACCTGTACCGGGTTTACCCACTCACTGTTTGATATAGCATATATGATACCCGCACTCAGTAACTTAGATACCTCCTTCTTAACTACATCATGAATAAGAGGATTTGACCACTTGGGTGGCTGCCTAACTAGCTTAGACTCGTACCCAAAAGGATCTTGTGTGTGCAAACCAAGGGATCAATTCCTGGTATGTCCCCTAAAGACCAACCTATAGCCTTCCATCATCAAAGCTATCACTATAAACGGTAAAGTCATCCATAAAAACCTCCATGTTTAGCCCCAATAAATCACAGAAGATCACTATCATACACCTTTAAAAGGTGCCTGGAGTATTACACAACCCAATGGCATCCTTCAATAAGGGTAGGTAACAAAAGGGCATGTAAAAGTAGTCTTATCTTAGTCTGTAGGTGCAATCGATACCTAGAAGTAACCTGAAAAGCCAATCAAGAAACAATAGTGAGATTTCCTAGATATTCTTTCCAACATTTGATCAATGAAAGGTAATGAAAAATGATCCTTCTTAGTTGCTTCGCTCAACTTCCTATAATCTATGCACATCCTCCAAGCATTTTGAACTCTTGATGGAATAATTTCATCACTCTCATTTCTCACTACTGTGATACCTCTTTTTTTCAGTACTACCTATATTGGGCTCACCCACTCATTGTTTGATATAGCATATATGATACTTGCACTCAATAATTTAGACACCTCCTTCTTAACCACATCATGAATAAGAGGATTCGACCTCCTTGGTGGCGGCTTAACTAGCTTGGACCCGTTAGCCAAAAGGATCTTATGTGTGCAAACCAAGGGATCAATTCCTGGTATGTCCTTTAAAGACCAACCTATAGCCCTCCTATATCTTTTTAACACAGAAACTAATTTCTTCTTTAGAGCTACTCAAAGAACTAGAAATAATAAAAGGCAATTTGCAATCATCAGCAAGAAAGATATATTTCAAGTTAGGGGGAAGGGGTTTTAATTCTAAATTAGGGGGTTGCATAATAGAAGGAACCAGTTTGGGTATAAATGCATTCAGTGTGAGTGGTGTGTCCATGTGACTTGGGGAAAAGGATATGAGCTCAGTGCAGAGTATATGTCCTCCCCTTACCAATTTAGTGCCACAATC
This sequence comes from Erythroxylum reticulatum, assembly GCA_025504915.1. NCBI lineage: Eukaryota > Viridiplantae > Streptophyta > Magnoliopsida > Malpighiales > Erythroxylaceae > Erythroxylum > Erythroxylum reticulatum. The sequence continues at coordinate 2,121 of JANSVA010032294.1, read as the reverse complement.
AGATGACCTAAAAATAGCAAAATTAAGGTCAGTCTGATCAATAGAAAAAGAAAATAAATCAAAAGTGAGGGTGGTATTAGAAAGGTTTAGAGTAGTAGCAGGATCACTATTATCCTCTTCTAATATTATAGCACTATTTGAAAGACAAACTATGTTCGTAGCTTGTATAATAGCTTCTTTATCATCAATTCCTGCAAAATCAAGAAAAACACCTTCCTCAAGGCTGTCAAGTATAGAATCAGCAGTAATATCAAAATAAAAAGATGCATCAAAATTTTACAGAATGGAAAGCCAATTATCTATCTCTAAATAATAAACACATGATACATCACCCTCACGTGCACAAAAATTAAAAGAACAGGGGGAGGATGAACAAGTAAGTGCAACATGATGATTCACACCTATGTTATACCAGTCAGGTTCATACACATTAGTCTCATCCAAATCTTCCACATCATTATCATGACATTTAATCAAATTAATACCCAAGTAAGAACAATCTTCATAAACATGGCTCATAGCTTCTGAAAGATTAAATTGCACTTCTTGATCCCCAATTCCTATAGTGATAAGGCCTTTCTTTATGTTAATTATGATCTCAGCAGTTAGAAGGAATGGCTTACCTAGAATTAAGGGACTCTCAGCAGGAAGCTCATTAGTCATATCCAGGACATAAAAGTCAGCTAGGAAAACAAGACCTTTGACTTGCACAAGGATATCCTCTAGAATGCCTTTAGGATATCTCACTATCCTATCAGCTAGACCAAGTGCTACACTAGTGTCTTTTAAAGATTCAATACCCAAGGTCTTATAAACAAAGGTCGGCATGACATTAATTTCTGCACCTAAGTCAAGTAAGGGATGAGAAACAATTGATCTACCTATGGTACAGGGAATAGTGTAATAACCTCAGTCTTTGCATTTAATGGGCAACTATGGCTTAAATAAGGCATTAGCACTCAACCCCAGTCAGATTCTCTCACTATGCTTATACTTTCTTTTATTTGTATATAGGTCTTTCAAGAATTTAGCACACTTAGGCATCTTTTTAATCAATTTAAGCAATGGCACATTCACCTTAAGTTTGCTAAACATTTCTAATAACTCATCATTGTCTTTCTCGTCAACAATCTTTTTACCAACTAAGTAAGAATTTGGGAAAGGCAAGTCACAAATGTTTACCTAATCACCTTTGGAGTCGAAAGGTGATCCTTCCTCCATTGGTCTCTTCATGATAGTTGCTGCCTTTTCATCATTTTACAGCACTGGTTATTTTCGAGATCTCCACGAGCTTTTTTTCTTGTAGGCTTTTAGATTAAATAGAAGCTTTCTTCTTAACTTAGGAGGTTTCTTGAGTAGTGTTGGCAAGAGGAGACTCAACTTCTATTTCCTCATTAATTGGTTCTTCATCCTCTTCATTCTCTTTGAATTTCACTTTCTTAGCACCAATTTTCTTACCACTTCTCAGTGTGATTGCATTTAAAGATTTAGGATTTATCACTATATCAGAGGGTATATAACCACTATTCTTTGCTTGTTGTTTGCTCAAGTTGTTGGAGATTTGAGTTACAAAAAAGTTCAAGTTCTCAAGGTTAGTCTCTATTTGCCCCAACTTAGAGAACACATTTTGCAGACATAAGTCCATCTTATTCCCCATAACATTCAACTTAGCATCGGTTTGTGTGTTCTCTTAATCTAATATTGAATTAATCTTAGCAATGCCCTTCATAATCATAATAAATTCATCACCCTTAGAAAATGAGGATGACATACCTTGATTAGACACCATTTAATTGGAAGAATTCCTTGAATATTGCCTCGATCCCTACCCCATCTAAAATTAGGGTGATCTCTCCAACCTAGATTAAAGGTGTTGGAGTAGGGATCCCTCTTATGATATTGGCCATTCTTATTTTGGTAGAGAGCATAAACTTCTTTATATCTAGCACAATTATTGGAAGAATGCATCATGGACCCACAATACTCACAATCGGCTACTATAGCTTGAGAATGACCCACTGAATTAACTTGCTTGGCCTTTACATTATTCTCCAAAATATTAAGTCTTTTCTCCACTTAGTTTCCCAAAGAAGCAATTTCAGCAAGAATATCTTAGGAAGA
>JANSVA010032238.1:0-14194 GCA_025504915.1 Erythroxylum reticulatum | reverse complement strand
GACAATTAGCAAATGAAGGCTACATCACAACTTTCCGTAATGATGAATGGAAGGTATCAAAGGGAGCAATGATTGTAACACAAGGAAAGAAGAATGGTACTCTCTACCTTAACAGCTAGAGCATGTTGTTCAATTGCAGTTACACAAGATAGTGGAGATTCCAACTTGTGGCACCAAAGACCTGGCCATGTGAGTGAAAAAGGAATGAAGTTAATGCGTTCCTATGGAAAACTATCAAGTCTACAGTTAGTAGAACTTGATAAGTGTGAAGACTACATTCTTGGAAAGCAGAAGAGAGTCAGCTTTCAAACAGGTGGTAGAGAGCCAAAGAAGAAGAAACTTGAGCTCGTGCATTATGACGTTTAAGGGCCAACAACTACCTCATCAACTGGTGGAAAGCATTACTTCGTGACATTCATTGATGATCACCCCCGTAAGGTGTGGGTTTATTTTCTGAGACACAAGTTAGAAGTATTTGATACTTTCAAGAAATGAAAGGCTATGGTTGAAAATGAGACGGGTCTCAAGATAAAGAAGCTCAGAACTGACAATGATGGAGAATATGAGGACACTAGAATCAAAAAGTTCTGTTACGAGCATGGAATTAGAATGGAGAGAACCGTGCCGAGAACGCCAGAACATAATGGTGTAGCGGAGCGCATGAATCAAACCTTAACTAAAAGAGCTAGAAGTATGTGGATGCAATCAGGTTTACCAAAGCATTTCTGGGCAGAAGCAATCAACACAGCAGCTTATCTCATCAACCGAGGTCCATCAATTCCATTAGAGTACAAGATACCACAGGAGGTTTGGAGTGGAAAAGATGTGAAGCTTTCACACCTGAAGGTATTTGGCTATATAACATATGTGCATATCAGTGATCAAGGTAGAAATAAACTTGATCTAAAATCTAAGAAATCCACATTTATTGGCTATGGCGATGATGAGTTCGGGTATCGCATTTAGGATGATGAAAACAAGAAGATCATTCGAAGTAGAGATGTGTTCTTTAATGAAAAGCTAATGTATAAAGACCAACATGCATTGGAGAAAGTCCCTCAGAGAGACCTTATATTTGTTAATGTCAGTAATATCCCAAATTTTCTGGTGAGGCAAATGGAAGTAAATCCTCAGTCAGAGGAAACTGTTGAAGGAGAAGCTTAGCTTGAATCACCACAACCCACCTCTCCTGTTCCTGAGTTGAGAAGGTCTTCTCGACCTCATGTGCCAAATAGGAGGTTCTCAGATTATCTATTGTTAACTGATAGAGGCGAGCCTAAGTCTTATAAAGAGGCATGTCAAATAGAAGATGCCAGCAAGTGGGAGCTTGCAATGAAAGATGAGATGAGATCTTTAATCTCCAATTAGACTTAGGAACCAACAAAGTTACCTAATGGAAAGAAGGCTCTCCACGACAAATGAGTATATCTGGTCAAAAAGAAGTTTGATGGTTCCAAAAGATACAAAGCTCAGTTAGTAGTCAAAGGGTTCCAACAGAAGGAAGGAATAGAGTATACCGACATTTTCTCCCCAGTGGTGAAGCTTAATACCATCAGAACGATGTTAAGTATTATCGCAAGTCAAGATCTCCATCTTGAGCAGCTTGATATGAAGACAACATTTCTTCATAAAGACTTAGATGAGGAGATATTTATGCACTATCTAGAGGGTTTCTTGGAGAAAGGAAAAGAGCATTTAAACTGAAACAAGCCCCAAGGCAGTGGTACAGAAAGTTTGATAACTTTATGCATAGGGAAGACTTCCAGAAGTGCAATGTCGACCATTGTTGTTATATCAAGAGATATCAGTCCAATTACATCATTTTGCTACTTTATGTCGATGACAGGTTAGTAGTGGATTCCTATATGGATGATATCAGAAATTTGAAGCAACAATTGTCAAAAGAATTTGACATGAAAGATCTGGGTCTAGCTAAGAAGATTCTTATGATGCAGATCACCAGAAATAGGCAGAGAGGGAAATTGCAATTATCTCAAGCAGAATATATTAATTGTGTTTTGTAACGGTTTAATATGGCGAATGCTAAACTAGTTAGCACATCCTTTGCCAGTCATTTTCACCTATCCCAAAATCAGTCATCTCAAACAGATGAAGAGAGAGGCTTGATGTTAAAGATTCCTTATGCCTTTGCTATTGGGAGCTTGATGTATGTCATGGTATGCACAAGTCCAGATATAGGCCATGCAGTAAGAGCAATTAGCAGATTCATGGCAAATGCAAGAAAAGTCCACTAGGAAGCAGTAAAGTGGATTTTAAGATATTTTCGAGGCACTACCAAGAAATGCCTGAAGTTTGGAAAAGGAGAAATAAAAGTGCAAGGTTATGTTGACTCAGATTATGCAGGAGAAGTTGATAGAAAAAGGAGCACCATCGGTTACATTTTCACTGTAGATACAACAGCTGTGAGTTGGATATTGCAAATTCAGAAGATTGTTGCATTATCCACTACAGAAGTTGAGTACATAGCAATAACCGAAGCTAGCAAAGAGATGATTTGGCTTCACAATTTGCTATCAGAGTTGGGTTTCATGCAGGAGAAGAATGTACTATATAGTGACAGTCAGAGTGTAATTCATCTGGCCAAGAATCCAGCATTCCACTCCAAAACTAAGCATATCAGTGTTCGTTATCATTTTATCAGGTTCTTGTTAGAAGATGAAGTGTTAACACTTGAGAAGATCCTTAGAAGCAAGAACCCTACAGACATGCTAATCAAGGTAGTGACAATCGAGAAACTGAAGTTGTGCGCAACTTTAGTTGGCCTGCAAGAGTGACAAAATCTAGATGAGCTTCTGCATCAACCAAGTGTGAAGACAGATTCAAATCAGTCTTCAAGTGGGAGATTGTTTTTGTAAAGGACTTTGTCCCATATTGAAAGTAAGTGAGGGAGGGGGGAGGCTCAACAACTATAAATAAACCCCTCCCCCTTCCATTTATATTATTCAAAAAGAAAAACAAAATATTAACTCTTAGTTTCTCCTCCTTTAGTGAGTAAGAGAAATACTAAGAGTAGTAAGTTTTTGTGAGTAATTTTTGGGGTGTATTAGAATAAGGGTTTGAGAGAGTGTGTAAACACTAGTGAGTTGAGTGTTGAGTGTAAACACTTATAAATGTTGTTTTTCTCCCTAATAAAAATGGTATGTAGTGGCCCCAGAGACATAGGCACAATTTGGCCGAACTTTGTTATCAAATTTTTTGGTGTTCTACTAGCATTCTAGTTGTGTGGAAATAGTTTAATTTCCTAACAGAATCATCTTCACTATCCTTAGACAGGTACTCACGCAAATATAGGTTGAGCAATTTGAAACGTTTTTCTTCCCCTGGAAGTGGGAATTCAATCACTTCGTCGATCCTATTAGTTATAGCACTGTCGAGATCTCTCGGTCTCTTCGTGGCAAGGACAAGAACTATGTCCCTTGATTGATCCCCAGTTCGAAAGAGCAATGCATTAAGAGCACTTTGTTGAGCTTCGCTCATGTGTGTGCTATTGAAGCTCAACAAAGTGCTCTTACGCCTGCAACAAGTTCAATGGAAAATTATCAACATACTTAACAAACAACTTTTTTGATCCAAAAGGATAGTCAGCAATTAAAAAAAAATTGTGTTGTTGCAGCCTACTATTCAGACCAATGCATGCTCACTAGTCTAAATTAGTGAAACACGGCAAGCCATATAATGTTAACTTACTCGCTCAAAAATGCATTAGCCTCGTCGATGAAAAGCAATAAACCTTTCTGCGACTTCTTTTCCCAATCAAAAATTTCATGGATTTTTGTAACAGCTTGTGCGCTGAGTGGTGCAACATCTCCTCCTGTCATCATAGCATAATCTAATCTCTGGAAAGGGAAATCCAGAGGTCAGAGATTAAACATACAAGAACTACTCAAATATTAAGTCGTCAACATGTTCATATCAAGTCACAACTGCTACATATTATGTAAAATTGGCCTCCTTATTTCTCACTTACAAAATTATATCCATCTGTGCCAGACATCACTGTATTTAATCCTAAGTGTTATCTAAATTTTCATATTGGAAATCTGTGCTCGTAGTAACCTGTTCGAGAAAAGTTTTAAGCATAGGTGTACCAACATTATCTTAGAAGTGGAAACTAAACAAGCTCAATTATCCCCCAATTTCTAAATTTCCCTCAGCATGATAACAAATAAGTGTAACAAACAACAATTACTATGGAGTACACCAATGAGAAGAATCTATACCGATTTCTAGCTATTTCTCTTGCAACCATAGTTTTGCCTGTACCGGGAGGCCCTTAAAACAATATATTGCGGAAGCGTGCCTAGTGGCTTTTAGTGTTTGTTGTAGCTTTGGCAAGATGCTGATAGAACTCTAAATTAATATGCTAGATAATGTATATTATTTATGATAATAAAAGATCTCTATTGTTATTGCAAAGTGATTTTACTGAACACCTCTTCTTCTAGAGCTGAATAGAGCTTCTCAGAGAGAATACAGATTCTATCTATCTATAGTATCACTCTTCTCTCTCCTTTCTTTCCCCAATGTCCCCTCTCCCTGGTCTCTCTGTCCCCTTTCAACTACCCATCTGTACATTATGTTATAATCCCACCCTTGTGCAAATTCCACCCCTCACTACTGACTAACTCTAACTAATTAACTCATTCCTCTCAGCCCCCTCTTTCTTTCTCCTCGAGTATCTTAGGCTTATTTATGTTTCTATTATTGGTCCTAACATTGCCCCCTTTTAAAAGAGCAGCCTTGTCCTCAAGGATGCAATGAGGAAATTGATTGTGAAGAACGAATTCGTCCTCCCATGTAGCATTCTCCATCGGTTTGCCTTTCCATTGAACTAACCATTGGCGTGTTGAAAGTCCTGCCTTGGTAATTACTCTGCTAGCTAGAATAGTTTCAGGTTTAATAACCTCCTCCAACTCCACTTCCATCCCTCCGACAAGGCTCTCTCAATAGTATAGTTTCCCACAACCTTCTTTAATCGAGACACATGAAATACTGGATGAACTCTAGAATGTAGTGGAAGTTTGAGTTTATATGATACTGCTCCATATTTTTCCAGAATTTGGAAGGGGCTAAAATAACTTACCGCTAGCTTTTGATTAATATGTCGGGCTACCATAAGTTGTTTGTGAGGGCAGAGCTTAAGAAACACCCATTCTCCCAGCCGGAAAGATGGTGGATTTCTTTTCCTATCTGCATATTTCTTCATCTGATCTTGTGCTCTATGTAAATTGTATTTGAGCTTATGCAGTGCGTTATCTCTGTCCACTAACTCCCTAGCCACTGCCTCTACCTTAGTTTCACCTTGCAAATACCAAACCAAGGTTGGGGCTTTCCTCCCATAAACCATTTCAAAAGGAGTTGAATTCATAGACATATGGAAAGTGGTATTGTACCATAGTTCTGCCCATGAAATCCAATAAGACCAATGCTTAGGTTGTTCAGAAGCAAAACACCTCAAGTAGGTTTCTTAATATCTGTTGAGAACTTCGGTTTGTCCATCCATTTTTGGATGATAAAAAGAGATCGTTTTAAGCACAGTACCTTATAGTCGAAACAATTCCCTCCAAAAGTAACTCACAAACAAAGGATCACGATCACTTATGATTGATAACAGAACTCCATGTAGACATACTAATTCTTTGTCAAACACTTCAGTCACACTTTTAGCAGTATAAGGATGATTTAATAGAATGAAATGGCCATATTTAGATTGCCTATCCACAACATCCAGCACTGCTTTATATCCTTTAAACCTAGGAAGTCCCATGATGAAGTCCATTAAGATGTCTTCCCAATTCTGGTTGGGAATGGATAAAGGTTGCAGCAAACCCCCAAGAGATGTGGTAGTATATTTCTACATTTGGCATATGTCACAAGACTTGACAAAGTCTTGAATGGACATCTTCATTCCAATCCAATAAAGATTGCTTGCAATTCTCCTATAGGTGAGCAAAAAATCTGAATGACCTCCAATGGGAGAAGCATGAAACTCTTTTAGGAGTAAAGGAATGAAAGTGGATTGAGTTGAAACTACTAATCTTCCCTTATACAAGAGAACTCATTAGTGCCATAGAAACCCTGTTCTCGAAGTTGGATTTCCCTGTAAATCTTTTATAATACCACTTAAAATAGGATCTTGGTCCACCTCCTATTGAAGGATTTGGCTATCAGCCCACAATGGATAAGAAACAATGCTCTTCAATTCACCTTCTTCATATACCTGTGACAAAGCATCAGCAGCTTTGTTTTCTGGACTGATTTGTAAATGACCTCAAAATGGTAACCCAAGAGCTTAGCCATCTAGCATTGTTGGTCAATAATGGACACCCTTTGTTGCAGTAAATGGCGAAGGTTTTTTTGGTCTGAATAAACCATAAATGGTTTGCCCAACAAATAATGGCGCCAATGATGTACTGCTGACACTAATTCCATTGGTTCCTTCTCATAAGCCGATTTAGAGAGACGTCCTTCAGTCAAAACTTTGCTGAAGTATGCGATTGATCTCCTATTCTGCATCAAAACCTCACCTACCGCCTTGCCCGAAGGATCACATTCCACCTCCAAAGACTGGGAAAATTCTGGTAGAGCTAATACCGAAGATGTAGTCAAAGCCTTTTTTAAGGTTTCAAAGGACTCCAAAGCTGCTGAGTTCCAATGAAACCATTCTTTCTATGTTAGTTTCGTGAGAGTTTTTGTTATTTTACCATAATTCATAATGAATTTTTGGTAGTATCCTATCAGCCCTAGGAATACCCTCACCCCCTTCACATTTCGAGGAATAGGCCAATTCACAACACTTGAAACCTTGGCTGGATCAACCATTACCCCTTGTTTTGAAATAACATGACCCAAATATTCCACTGTTCTCCTTCCAAAACTGCATTTATGCTTGTTAACCACAAACTAAATTTTTTTAAGACCTCCAAGACATTCGTTAAGTGCAAAAGATGTGTATTCCAATCAGCACTATATATTATAATGTCGTAAAAAACAGAACAAACCTCCTAAGGAAAGGTCTGAAAATACCATTCATTACCGGTTAAAATGTGGTTGGTGCGTTGGTCAATCCGAATGTCATTACTAGGAATTCATAGTGGCCATCATGTGTTCTGAAAGTCATTTTATGAATGTCCTCGTTCTTGACCCTAATTTGGTGATACCCTGATTTGAGATCTAGTTTAGAGAAGAATCCCACACCATGCAGCTCATCTAATAGTTCATCCACCACCGGAATAGGATACTTATTTGGTACGGTGAATTTAGTGCTCTATAATTGACACACATTCGCCATGAGGCATCTTTCTTCTTGACTAAGATTACCAAGTTACAATAAGCACTAGAACTAGGACGAATGATGCCTATTTGCAACATTTGTTGCATCTACCTTTCAATCTCATCTTTGTGATGGTGTGGATACGTATACGATCTCACACTAATGGGAACTTATCCCTGCTGCAAAACAATAGAATGAGAGTGGTTTCGTTGGGGAGGTAACACTTGAACCTCTTAGAATACCTCTAGATATTGGTTCAACACCCGGTTTAGCTCCTCTTCCTCTTTTTTGTTAAGCTAAATCTGTTGCTCCTCCATTATAGCTACTCTTTCAGCTGATATGAAATTTCCACTTAAGATTGCAAGAAGACCGTGTAAAGATACCAAATCCTCATGATACACACTTCCTCTTCTCGGTATTGCTTGGAGTTCTACCTTGCCACATAATTGCACCTTTTGTCCATCATGTTGGAATTGCATGGTCATCTCCTTCCAGTCCATGATGACCTTCCCCAAAGTCTTCAACTAAGCAACCCCTAATATCACATCCATTCCTCTTAAATCCAGGACATAAGAATCAACCTTCCAGTTAATTTCTCCCACGCAAATAGGAACCTTAGACACCTTCCTTTAGTATTCACCTTATGGCCATCTCCCAATCTGATTCCTAGAGCATTATTAATCCCTACTATCAACCCAAGGCCACTAGCTAGCTCAGGTGGGATGAAATTATGGTTGGCCCCGCTGTCCACCAGAATCACAATAGGAACCCCATGTAACTTCCTTTCCAGCCTCATTGCTTTAGTTTCGGGTACCAACACTTCATTAACCCCAAACACTCACATGGTTCTGCACTCTAAAGCTATCTCACCCTCCTCTTCTGTCTCTACCTCCATTGCTATAATTTCTCTGTCTTCACTTAACGTTTTGTTGTCATCCAGAGTTAGCAACCTCAATTGTCTCTCCGCAAATTGTTGTAGAGGGTGGAATCTATCCCCACATTGGAAACAAAGACCTTTAGCCTTTCTATCCATGAGTTCTTGACAAGAGACGTGACGCAAACCCCTATTCCTCTCTGTCAACACTCTCTTGTCTCCCTTCGACCTCCTTATCAGTGTTGCCACGGGTGGAACAATTGATCAGTTCTGCATATGGAATTCAGGTTGGGACCCAAATGTTTCTCGAGTTATTCCCACCCAGATCCGCCAACATATCTCCCTCGACACATTAGGTTTGTATGATCCATCTACCTATGGCTCAGGTTGACTCAAAAATTTTCCCTAAAAGGACTCCCTCGGTGTTGAGTCTAGGCACGCAATCAAGAACTCAAGTTCTTGGTACCTCTATATTCACCATTCACCTCATCTTCTACTGCCTTTGTAATTTTCATCATCTAATATCTGTTTACGGCCCAAACGTACGCACCTTTCTCCGTATATCAGCTCACAACCCACTCATAAAGTACCCCATAAATTGCTCCTTCGGTAATCGACCCACCTGTGACGAGATGAACTCGAAGGTCTCAATGTATTCTTCAACTGTGTCAGTTTGTCGCAAATTTGGCAACTCTTCAATCGGGTTATCAAATCATCTCCCTCTATAACGATCAATTAGAGCTCTCTTAAATTTCTTCCAGTCTAGCTCCTCCTCGTCTCCCTCAGAAGGTTAAACCAATGTATGGTCGATCCTTCCATACTCAAAAGAGCTAGTTTAATTTTCGCCAGGTTTGAGGTATTATGCACCTCAAAGTATACTTCCGCCTTAGTAATCCACCCCATTGGGTCAGATCCATCGAACATGAGCAGTTTCACTTTACGTACCAACATCCTATATTCCTCCATAGTGTCATAAGAATGCTCCATCGGAGTTGATTACCGAGGATTTTGGGTATTCCTTTCACCAACCATAGTTTTCCCCCTTCCTGAGGCATCGCCACTCCCCTGTCCTTCTTTTGGTCTCTTTCTTGTCATTTTGCTCATTTCTAGCAGCAAGGCTCGTTGCATCTCCCCCATTGCCATCCTCATGGATGACTAAATATCCTCGACTCTAGCCTCCAAATTCGCCATACGGGATTCCAATAATTCTACCCTATCGGACATCTTGGGTGGCATCAAGGTTGGTTTCTTTAAATTCTCAAATCTTCTAAAGTAAACTGATCCTCACTTCTGATATTGTATCCGAAAGGTTGGACCAATGATAGAACTCTAGCTTAGTATGTTAAAGATAGTGTATATTATTGATGATAATAAAAGATCTCTATTGCTATTACAAGGTGATTCTACTGAGCACCTCTTCTTCTAAAGCTGAATATAGCTCCTAAGAGAGAATACAGATTCTCTCTATCTATAGTATCACTCTTCTCTCTCCTTTCTTCCCCCAATGTCCCCTCTCCCTACTCTCTCTCCCCCCTTTCAACTACCCATCCGTACATTCTATTATAATCCCACCCTTGTGCCAATTCCATCCCTTACTGCTAATTAACTCTAACTAATTAACTAATTCCTCTCAGCCCCCTCTTTCTTTCTCCTCGAGTATACTCTCCATAGTTTAGGCTTATTTATGTTTCTGTTATTGGTCCTAACAGATGCTCTATTCTCTTTTGTAATGATGGATGAAGAATGATATCTTTGAAGCCATTTTTATGAGCCCAAGTTACTGCCCTAGCTGTTGTGCCATATTTCATAAACTGGTTCCTTGCTTGAGATATAATTCTAGATAATGGATTCCTAGCAATAGAAGATTCTCTGAGTTTAAGACCACGCTCAAGCCTAAACAAAAACTTTGACTCATTACCATAACTATATAAAATTTTGCATCGACTCAAGCCCTGACCCATTGGCACTTTTAAGTTTGAGGAATGATACATAATATTTTGTTTAGCTGTAATAACAATAATTTAAAGTAACTTAAGAACACACCATTTTTAGTACAACTAAAGTTATTAGTATTGTGGAATGTATGGATATGAGTTTTGTACTGTATTAGCCAGTACCAGTCAAAAAATGGTATGAAAATAAGTATATAAGTATCAATCGCCGGTACCAATCAATATCGACGATCTCGCTCAGTACCAATCGGTATTTAGAAAACTGGTTGAATAAGAACCAATACTGTAAATTTAAAATTTTTGGAGGACTGTTTTGCAAAAAAAAAATCTTAAAATTCCCCTATTTCGACGCTATTATGATACTCTAACTCTCTCTTGGTTCGGCAACTTTCCACCATCGTCTCTTCCTTCGCTTTTGTCTCTCTCTCCGGAGACTCTCCACTCTCCTATGTAAGGCATAAGAAACTAGTACATCACCCACCAACAATATACATCCAAACTTACACGCAAAAAAGCAAAAGAAAATAAGTCAAAATTACCCAAAGATTTCAACTAAGGACTGATCCTTATTGGTGTGGGTTGTTAGAGAGATAAATGGGTCTAAGAGAATGAAGAACTTTGAGTGAATCAAGCCTCGCAAGTGCTTCCTCTACCCATTAGTCCCATGAGTTCTTCTCCATCTGTTAACACAATGGAGACAGGCAAAGAGAGAGTGAGAGACATGACTATAATAGAAGTAGGCTAGTGAGTGGTGACTGTTCTACAACAGTCAAAATGTGGTTGTTTTTTAATTGCTAAACTCTTGACGAGATGAAGAAAAAAAGGTAAGAATAAGAGATATGAGAGGAGAAAGTAAAGCAACATTTAAAGGAACCAAGACTCTTCCTTTTGAAAGTTATGGAGAAATCAACATGTAGACATGTGATTGCATATTGAAATATTAAATGTTTTTGGGTTGTGGTCTTGTGGAGGGATGTATGACTTGCTTGTTTTTTAAAAACATGTACACATTTTTAATTTCATTAATATAATTTAATTTTAAAAAACTAAAAATTATGGTAATTAAGAAAAAACATTGTGTTTATAATGTATATGAATTTAATTTAAATTTTTAATTACATTATACATATAATTTTACAAATTTGTGAAAATAATATTAATAAAAATAAATAAATTATTGTTATTTTAAATTTCAATTATTATGATTTTTAGAAACAGTTTGATGTAAAATTATTATGGATATTATTTATATGTGAAATATCTTAAATTATTGTTATTTCATATTAATTATGATTATTATGTTTTTGGAGATGAGATTGATATAAACTTATAAAGTATACAGTACAAATGTACACTATAATAATGAGCTACTTTTCAATTTAAAAAAATTAGGGACTATTTCATAAATTAAAAAAATTGCCTGAAACGGTACCCAATATTGACCAATATCAGCACAGTACCATACCAAAACTCAATCCAGTACCAAGGTTGGTACGGTATTTGCAACTTTGGTGGAACCTGATAAGTTGCATCTTGTAATTTCCTACGACTTTTTAAAACTTTGCTAGATCTTGCATGACCAAAAAATCAATCTTAACTCCATCAAGGTTTTAAATTGAAATTTGCAAAATAATTATGGATGATGAAGAGGTAATTGAAGAAAATAAAAGCACAATTACTATAGATTACAATAATAATATGACCTTAGTTCAATTTTAAAACCTTGACTCCAATCAAAAGTCATATCTAGAAGAAGTTGTACATGTTAAAGAAATTGGAAATTCCAGACATTAGGAAATTGAGGCAGGATTCAATCTCACATATAACGGAATGGTTAAAAAAATTCATTTTGATTTCATAAGGGTTAAAATCACTTAAAATCTATAAAATGATTAACACATGAATCTTAATTCGTACCTTATTATGAGCCTTGATCATTTTTTTTGTTGTTTCTCTAAAACCTTTTTTAAAATCGACTCATCTTAACCACCGTAATCGCACAAGTGTCTGACTTTTAATATTATCCATATAATGTATTGAGAGAACTCTGCAACTATTAAGAAAAGGATAGGTAAGGAGTGTTTGCTTTCTTAGAGTTTAATCCTATTTATAATAGGTTTTGAATATTTAATAATTTTATTAGAATTAAAAATAATTATAATTAAATATCAATTCTACCCAAATAAGATCCAATATATCATATTGATCCTTATTTGTTAAATATCTATATTTATTCTTAAAGTTTCTCAAACTTTACAATTATGTCAAATTTGATTAAAATACTTTTCTCTCTTCAACTTGTTCTTTGTGTGTGACCTATTAGGTTCCAAAATATATTGACAATATATATAAATTATAATTCTAAATCATATTTAGGACTAGATAAATACTTTAATTTATCTTTAATTCTCTAATTAAACAATTTATATCTATAGATCAACATTGACATTTAACAATGCATCATGACTACCCAGATATTTAGAACTGTCAAAATAGTTTAAACTAACCTTCATGTGCATGATTTTTCATATAAGTTAATTATTTTATCATATAATGTTTCGATTAGATATAGAGCATAAAGTAAATGTTTACTCTATTTGAGTCCAATGATGTTAGCTCTTTACTATTAGCAATTGATTCAATTAATAACATTTGTAAACTATGTACAAGTGTCATTTCACCATAACTAAGGATTTTCTGAATCAATACTAATTGAGAATAACAAAACATTCTCCCTAATTACTTTAAGGTGATGAATTATATATTGATCACGCACTATCTCTATATAGTTTATATTTTATTCAATGACAACATTAGAACAAGTCATAAATAATATCAAAACATAACAATCTTTATACAAAACAATTTTGGAGATTTAAAGTCAAAAAATCACCTGTATAATTATCATAATTTTCGGGTCAGTTTATCGAATAAGATGAACTTACAACATTAATCAACACAATACTGGTTGGAAGAACAATAGACCTTAATAAATGCAGAATTGCAAAGAGTCCAGATAAGGTGGGAATCAACGCTTTTCAAGAGAATCTCATCGAAGTCCAAAAAGCAAGGCCAGAGGTTTAATTCTTAGATGGGACTTCCTTGGAACTAGTTGGCATATATAGGTCATTTCTTTTTCTTGGCTTTGAGACAAGATAAGTAGTTAAATAAGTTATGGTCAGGTTGCATGACCTTTTCTTTTCTTTCTTTTTTTTATTTTGGTTTATATATAATAAGATTGCTAAGTAGTTAGGTTCATAACTAGGTTGTTGGCCAGTAATCAGTGGGAAAAGTTGGATGGACCATATAGAAATAACGCTTTATAGATTCTCAATCTCCACCTTGTTGGATCATTTTGTGGTCCCATTATAAGAATTTACTTTGAACTCTAAATTGTCTCTTATATAGAGTTCCAACTAACGATGTAACAGAAGAACAAGGGTGGAAACAGTTGGAAAATGCAAGACACCAAAATCCCATATCAACTGGTGCTAAATAATGCAAAGCCATATCACCACTCTGTCATTAATCTTGGCTGAAACAGTACAAGTACATTGGGAACTGGAATTTCTAACATCTTGTCTACTAAAATTCAAGAATACAACGAAAGTAGGTTCCAGGAAGGAGCTAGGATGTGACTACATAGTTCTTGTAAATGGTAGTTTGGCTACCTGTGCGACTTGTCTCAAAAGCCTTACTTGTTGTTTCCACTTAACTTATAATTAGGAAATGGGACTTGACTGTAAGACTATTATTGGATCGATTGATTTTGGCGTACCTGTATTCATAAAAGTTTTTGTAAGGATTTAATTCCCTCTTTTCATCTTCCTTTGATTTGTATCTTCAATGGTTCAGATAACCTTTCATAAGTTTCTAAAACATATTTATACTTTCACTAACCATAATAACGGGGGTGGAAATAGTGGGAAAATGCAAGACACTAAAATCCCATATCAGCTTATGCTAAATAATGCAAATTCATATCACTACTCTGTCATTAATCTTGGCTGAAATAGTACAAGTACATTGGGAACTGGAATTTCTAACATCTTGTCTACTAAAATTCAAGAATAC
>JANSVA010032228.1:0-14194 GCA_025504915.1 Erythroxylum reticulatum | reverse complement strand
GGTAACGATGGATACATAGTGTATAGTGATGCCTCAAGGAAAGGAGTAGGTTGTGTATTGATGTAAGGAGATAAGGTGTCTGTTTATGCTTCTAGGCAATTAAAGCCTCATGAGATGAATTATCCTACACACGATTTGGAGTTGGCTGCCATAATTTTTGCATTTAAGATTTGGAGACATTAATTGTATGGAGTCGCTACAAAGGTGTTCATAGACCACAAGAGTCTTAAGTATTTGATGAGCCAAAAGGAGTTGAATTTGAGACAAAGAAGATGGTTAAAACTATTAAAGGATTATGAATTGGTGATAGATTACCACTCGAGGAAAGCTAATGTAGTGGTGGATGCACTGAGTAGGAAGTCCACCATGGCTTATATGGAGACAGTGTACCTTCCTTTGTTGAAGGAATTAGCCAGACTTAATGTAACATTGAGGCAAGTCAAGCTTGACTATATATTGGCCAATTTTAGAGTGAGGTCAGTATTAAATGAGAAGATTAAGGAATTACAGGAGGAAGATGAATATTTGAGCAGGCTTAGGGAAAAGGTAAAAAGTGGTAAACCTTCTGGAATAAAGATCAGAAAAGATGGATGGATATGGTGGTAGGTAATTGACTGTGCTTTCCGAATATGTTGGAATTGAAAGAAGAGATTCTAGGTGAGGTACACAATGCACCTTATGCTATACACCCAAGAAGTACGAGAATGTATAGATACTTGAAATAGCATTTCTAGTGGAAAGGAATGCGGAAAGAAGTTGCGTAATATGCTAAAAGATGCTTAGTGTGTCAGTAAGTTAAAGTTGAACACTAAGCACCTTCAGGCAAACTCGAACCTTTGCCAATTCCAGAGTGGAAGTAGGAGAAGATTTTGATGGATTTCTTAATGGGATAGCCGAGGACTAGCAAGAAGCATGATGTAATATGGGTGACTGTGGATAGGCTAACCAAGTTTGCACATTTCTTGCCAATTAAGCAGAGGGATTCTTTGAATGGTTTGACCAAGAAATTCATAGATGAGATAATCAGACTTCATGGGCTTCTAAGCTCTTTAACTTTAGATAGAGACCCCAGGTTCACATCTAGATTTTGGGAAAGTTTATAGGAGGCTTTGGGAACCAAGTTACGTTTTAGTATAGCTTTCCATCCACAAACCGATGGTCAATCGGTGAAAACAATATGAACATTTGAGGCAATGTTAAGAGCTTGTATTATGGACTTTAAAGGTTCATGGTATGATTATTTACCTTTAGTTGAGTTTTCTTACCATAAGTCCTATCACTTAGGAATTCAAATGGCACCTTTTAAAGCTTTGTATGATAGGAGGTGCAAAACTCCTATTTGTTAGGATGAGGAAGATGAAAGGAGACTTGTAGGACCTGAATTGGTCCAAGTCACAGTCGATAAGATTAAATTGGTAAAATAGAGACTTAAAGCAGCTCAAGACAGAATGAAGAGCTATATAGATGCCCATAGAAAATAGATGGAATTTGAAGTTGGATACAAAATGTTTCTTAGAACTTCTCCATGGAAAGGGGTTTTGAGATTTGGTAAGAAGGGCAAGTTTAGTCCAAGATACATAGGCCTATATGAGATCATTAAAAAGATTGGGTCTTTAGCCTACAAGTTAGCTTTGCCACTAGAATTATCTAAGATACATGATGTCTTTCATGTGTCGATGCTGAGGTAGTACCGATCGGATCCTTTACATATAGTTCAACCTTTTGAGATTTAGTTAAGGGAGGATTTGACATATGAAGAGCAATTAATAGAGATTTTAGATTCGAATGAAAAAAGTATTGAAAAATAAGATTGTGAAGCTGGTTAAAGTCTTATGGAAGAACCATTCGATGCAGGAGTCAACTTGATAGCCTTTGGAAACAATAAGGGAGAAGTATTCACACCTTTTGGTGGACTCAAAGAAGAATTTTGAGGACGAAATTCTTTAAGGGGGAAAATTGTTAAACCTCGAAATTTTTTTCCAACTTTTATGATTTTTTATTTAGCCTTTTATGTAGATTTTAGTTAATTATTCCATTTTTGGTTATTTTTGAATGTAGTCTTTAATTTAGTGGCATAAATAGAGATTAGAAATGGATGGAAGGATTGAATTAAGTTAGAATTAATGTGGGAAAGTTAGAAGTAAGTTAGCTTAAAGGAGTTAGTATATGGATTTATTTGAAAGAAGGGCCAAAATGGGAAGGACAAGGTAAATGAAGGGTAAAATGGGGAGAAAGACCATTAAATGGATTTTTATTAGAATAAGAGATAAGTGTCGTGAGAACCAAAGAGAAAGAAGAGAGAAATGAAAATAAGAGAGAAGAAGAGAACTTTCGGTGAAAAAGAAGAAAAGAGAAATCAAGTTGTTGAGGTAGGTTAACTATCTCTTCTTCTTGCTTTATTGAAGGAATGGATTGTGTTGAGGATGAAGGAGTTAGAGAGCAAAGAGGTTTTCTGGGAAGAAGATGAATTAGGAGAACCCAATTGGTTTTAGGGTTTCTAAACTATATCTTGAGTTTTCTAACCTAGATGGATTGTGGGTAGGTTAGATTTGAGTTTTTTGTTCATATTTATTGTGATTATGTGATTTTTCTAAAGTTATGAACTCTATTGGAATGTTGGTTTTGAATAAAACTTTAGTTATTTTAGGAGACCAAGGAAATACTATCGAAGAGCAAAGGTAAAGGAAAGCTTGACTTAAATTTTCGCAAGCTTATTAGGTCGGTAATATATTTACAGTTATTGTGTAATTGGGCAAAATTCTTGCCTATATGTGTGTATGTGGTTTTGCTTAAAGTTGCTATGCTAGAAATTGAAATAATCGTGAATACTTGGAATTGCATCATGCTTTGTGAACATGTTATACCTCAAAAGGGTTATGACATTGTGACTTTGCATAAAAAGAAGAAAAACATGAAAATATGAGAATGTGATGAAATGAAATAAGCACGAGAGTGCAAATTATGATTGGCTAAATTGAGCATAAATTTGATTGTGTTTGGGTGAGAGAGGAACTGTTTCGTAGTCACGTGCACGTCGACGTCAAGCCTTCTCCTGGCTGCCCACTTGTGGCCCACAAAATTCGAAAAGTGGATTCATTTTGTTCACAGAGTAAACTTCGGTTTCTCTGTTTTGTTCACGGAACCCTAAAGCCAATTGTTGTGCATTGCATTTTAGATGTTTAAGTATGGTGCATAATAAAATGTTATGTTTATTGGCTAAATAGTATCTGTGGATTAAGTTGAGTTATGTGGATCAATGATTCAATTTCTTAAATAAAGTATGAATGCTAGAATTGATAGATATACGTATACATATGCTTGAATAAGTGGCCAATTGACAATGGCTATATATATATATTAACCACTGAGCCGTGTAACTCACCCCATTATTCCCTCTTTAGGTTCAGATCAAGAAGGTAAGTGATCCTTGTAAAGGCCTTTGGACAAACTCTGAGATAGTAGCTTTTGTAACTAAGTTAGTTTATTCACTTTTGGGATAGCTTCATAAGCATGTAAACATCGAGCATTGTATAGGTTGTATTTAAGGGTTAAGCCCTTATTCAGATTGTATTAATGTAATTGAAGTTAAGTATAAGTTTCTGTTGCTTGGTAAATATGTTAAAACTGATAAGTCCCCAAGAGTGTGCTTATTTCTGGGTAGATGTATTTTTCCTTGATCAAAGCCTTTCATGGCTGTAGAAATTATGTGCTGACTTGCACGGGAAACTAGACTAATTGAGGCTAATTTGGTTAAGGTTATCACCTAAAAGTTGTAGATTAATTGTCTAATTTTTCATCGATATATAGTATAGAAACTTTAGACTCAGTAGTCGAATGTTACGATTTTTTAAGGGGTAAAATGTATCGTTTGTAAAAGACGTATCATCTGTAATGACATCATATCGTCTGTGATGATGTCATTATGTACGTAATGATACATCATTTATAACGATGCATCGCCTATAAAATGTATCGTCCGTAATGATGTCATATTGTCTATGATGACATTATTGCGTATATAAGGATGCATCATTTGTAAAGATGCATCGTCTGTAAAATGTATCGTCTGAACTGACATCATATCGTCTGTGATGATGTCATTGCATTTGTAAGGATGCATCATCCTTAAAGAAGCATCGTCTGTAAAATGTATCGTCTGTGATGATGTCATTGCACGTGTAAAGATGTATCGTCTAGAAAATGTATCGTCTGTGATGACATCATTGCATTTGTAAGGATGTATCGCCTGTAAAGATGCATCGTCTGTAAAATTTATATTCTATAATGACATCATATCATCTGTGTCTGGGTCTGTAAGGATGCATTGTCTGTAAAGATGCATCATCTATAAAATGTATCATCTGTGATGACATCATATCATCTGTGATGCTGTCATTGTATTTGTAAGGATGCATCGTCTGTAAAGATGCATCGTCTATAAGATGTACCATTTGTAAATACATATCATCTGTAGTGATGTCATATCATCTATGATGACGTCATATCGTCTTAAGCGTTGCATCGTCTTAAGTTGACTTTGCATTGTCCTAAGTTGAGTCAGGTTTCGTCTATATGTTGTTTCATTTGTCTTGTTGCTTCAGCCGTGTCTTGTTTCGTCTGTATCTTTTTGTTTTGTCTATTTTTTTCGATAAACTCGAAACTTCTTCCTTTGTTCACCATTCGTTTGATACCATCATCGGGACTATTTTGACCCCTCAGACGATAGATTTCGTCTTCATGGTCTTTATAAAAATGGTAGATCTTGAAGTCCTCTTTCGAACTACCATTAGAACACCCAAATTCGACATCATTAGAGAGAGTTATTCTAATTTCCCCCAAAACAGGTTTAGTATAGTTTAGGGCAAGTACTGTTTTCTACGAAAGGTCTCCGGATGTTTGGGTTTCAAAAACGAGGCCCAATAGAAGGAACCTCTCATTGAAATGGACACACACATATTATAATGCAAAATTATAAAAATAAGGAGGAAGATAGAGAAGAAAGACACAGTCGATTTATACTAGTTTAGTTTACAATATAAGCCTACGTCCAGTCCTTAAGTATCCAACTTGAGAATTTTACTATAAAATCAAATAGTAACTTGACGAGCCTCTTAAAGTTTATAAGTACATATTTTTCAAGGTTCTCTTACCATCCAAACTAGTAGTATTTAGCTAGCCTCTACAAGCTCTAAAAAAAAAAATAGGTTTGCTGTATATGAGCTTCAGTAATCTCTCTCAACATAATTTCACTTTCTAACACACAAGATAATTGGTACAAAGATATCACTTTAAAGAATGTATAAGCTTTTGATAAATTTTGACAATATAGCATTGCAAGCTTCTATTTTGTTCAGTTGTTTTTCAAATTTTCATTAAGTCTTCCTTAAATAGGCATTTGCTCAATTAGCCATTGCTTCACTTGCATCTTTAGCCAACTTGATCGATTTGAATCTGAATTATTTTGACGTTCATCTTTACCATAAATTTTCCAGTAATCACGTAACTAATATATGACCTTCATAATTAGTAGGATCCTTTCGGATAAACCATTTCTAATAAGGTAAGTTCATAATGAGTCTTCCTGCAATAAAGAAAACATATTTCTTATAGTTTTATTTGCTTTTGAGAATTAGAGCATTAATTATATAAGGAAATAAATCCAAATTGAATTTTGAAATGTAATACAGTTATCATCAAAATCGTTAATCATAAACCTTAAGCTAACAATCTCCCCCTTTTTAATGATGACAAGTGATAATAGATATATTTTTCAACATTCAAAGAGATAATAGATGATTTCGAAAAATACCTGTGACTTTTATATGTTCATACATAGTTAGAAGGAGCTTGTCTCCTAAGAAAGGAACATATCATTTATATATCATAAATTTTCACAAGTTCAACAGCAGTATCAATCACATATATAATCGAGGGAATATTTGAGAAATATTCATTGAGAAATATATCATCATATATAAAGAAATATGAAAAATATAGCCACATAAACTCTCCCCCTTTGTCATTATCAAAAAGAAATAGAGAGAAAGAGTAAATAATGTATCAAACAAAATCATTAATATAAATATGCCAAGCAGAAAGAAAATAAAAATAGATTTATTGAAAAGATTTAAGGATTCTCCTGAGTAAAATCTACATCTCAAGAAGTTGATTTTGCACGCTATCTATTTGTTCTTGTTTAGTTTGAATATCCTTTAGATGTTGGAGATTTGCACTATTTTCATCATGAGTAGGTATAGGAGTTTGTTGGGTTGGAGCAAGATCTAAGCTTTCTGCTACTCTTTCATATCTTTTCTTTACCCGTACATAGTTTTGCAATTTGTATCAATTCAGATTTGCAAAGGTGAAACTTAGTCAATGCATACCAATTCATATTTGCAAAAGGAACTCTATAATGGTTGAAAATCTTAGTGAGCAGCATCCCATAAGGAAGGCAATCAATGGTATTCTTTTGATTCTTCTTATCCACCATAAACCTCAAGATCATAGTTGAAAGATTCATTTTGTTCCCTTTTACTAAATTATATACCACATAAGTTTCCAACGGGCTATACCTTTCAATTGAGCTACTCTTGGGAAAAATTGAAGCAACTGAAAGTGATACAAGGCATCATGGTATTAAGCCTAATTGTCTAATCTAGGCCTCCCATATTGGGTGTTCTCAGTATGAAGGCAAATGGCTTTGACAATTTTAACAAACTCCAAATCATCAACATCCCATTTATGACAGGGAAAATTAGTTCTCCCTATAAGAGGTATTTCCAGTATACATGATAAGATTTCTTCAGAAATTAAAATTTCACATTCATGCACCCATGAGACAATGTCTAGCTTTCCATTAATTTCTTCCTTTTACATATGTGTGTAGAATATCTTGACTACCTCATCGCATACTGTCTCATCTAATTTTAGAAATTTTCTCAACCAATGGCAACAAAGTAAGGAGGCTCCTTCACTTTTATAAGATCTTATTTTTGTTTTCAACTTGTAAGAGGTTTTATTTTAGTTTTAACAGGCATCTTCTATTTTTAAATTGTTTTAATAGGAGTTATCACTCAATAGGCTCCTTTCTTTTAAGCAGGGTCCTATCTCACAAAAGGCTCATATTGCCTAATAGGCTCTTGTCATTTAAAAGCCTTTATCATCTAACAGGCTCTTACTATTTTTATCCGTCAAATAGGATCTTTTATTATACAAACTAAAAGAACTTGTGAAAATTTTGACATACAATTCACCCCCTCTTGCATATGATTGTTTTATCAGGCCCTTGGCTTATTATAAAGAAATTTGATAGAGTTATAGTGAACTATGAATCATTCATGAATTTTTAGAAAAGTAATGCTAGATTTAGTGGTTGTCAATGCTCTGATCATTCTCTAAATGAAATCCATGGGCTTACGTTAAAATAGGAAAGAGCTTCCCCATTCAGATTTTTCCTTAAGTTTCACAAAAGGGTTTCTAAGAGGATTTACAAAGGAGTTTAAATCAAGATATCTAAGGTTCTGCTTCATTAAATTCTATATGAAGTTGAGAAAAATAAGAGGAGTTAAATAAGTTAAGATTCCAAACTTTTCTTTAAAAAAATTTCATATTGTCAAAGACTAGAGAATATTATAAGGAAATAACAAGAACTCTATAGATTTCTTGATTAAAGTTCTAACAAGTTTTCTAAATTAGCTACTCTAAAAGATTACACTAGAGCTTTTGAGGACCACAATTCACTGATCTTACAAAAATCCAAGGTGCAATGACTAAAGAATAGGGATAGTAGCTTAGGATTTTTCTATGAACTCTTTTGGTTGGAAGGAATAGGAATATGATTGTTTCACTAAAGAATGAAGATGGACATCTGCTTAATAAACAATATGATCTTTTAATCCATAATAAGGACTACTTTTGAAGAATTTAGGGTTTCTTAGCTAATTATTCTTCTATAAATTTAATTATGTCTTTATTTGTTCCAAGCTTGATAACTAGTCACCAAAATCTATTTCCATTGAGGAAATTAAGAAAGTGGTCTTTATCCTTTCTTCAAATAAGCCTCCAAGTTTGGACGATTCAATATCTTTTTCTATTAGAAATCTCAAGGGCTTATTAAAACACATGTTTGTCAGGCTATTCTAGATTTTTTCTTTAGCTTTAAAATGTTGAAGTCTTAGAAAAAAACCTACATCTATCTAGTCCCTAAGATGCTCAATCCTACTATTTTGAAGTAGTGTCTTCTAATCTCATGTTACAACACCTTTCACATGATAATCTCTAAGATTTTCGTCCCAACCTACTTTTCAAACAACAATAAGGAGGACAAAGTCATTTAGTTAAAGCATTCATCAGGATTGTTCATAAATAGATCGTACTTGAATTTTTTTAGGAGTTTAGTCACTTAGATAGTTTAGTATAACCATTTATGGAACAAGTAGCTATGCTCCTAAAGTATCATTTTTGCTTTAGTTGGTGCACTGAAGGAAAGATTGTCAACTTTAAATAGTATTAGAGGTGATTATATATTATTTTTAAATCTCAAATGCAGATTATGTTTAACCTACATAAGATTATATTAACCATTTGTTTTTTTAATGTCCCTACTGGACCATGCTACGGAAGGATATCTTTTATAGGTGTGGTGCTACTTTTCTGGCCACATATTGAAATGAAATATGTTTTAAAAATTAAACTTAAGATAACTAAGGATAGATGATACTACTCTTCTTCAGATTACTCTTGGTTGTATAGTATAAAGTTTATAGTGGAATAGAAATCAAAGGGTGTTTTGTAATAAGCTCTCAAATATCAATATAATGATTTAAAAGAACATTGCTTAGATAAAATCTGAAAAATTGTCATATCATTAGATCTCTCTCTCTTAAATACCTGAATACCTGTTTAGATATCTTATCATATTTTTCAAATTAAACCTTAAATATTTCGCTAAATTTGTAGTTAAATACATAGACACCTCTTTAGATCTCTTGTCTCAATTTTAGGTTCAAACCCTAGATACTTCTATTAACACAAAACTTAATCCCTAAGCACCATTTACCATAAAAACAATGTTTTTTTTTTACAATTAGTCTTACCTTTTCCTTTTTGGATATTTCTCCTTTATTCCTTATTCTTTTCAAAGAAGCTTTTAAATATCTTTGTGATTTTAATGTGCTTATCTTACTCTCGCTTAAGGTAATAATAAACTTATCATTGTTATTGTCCTCCTTTTTTACCTTGAATGTTATGATCTTTCTTGTAATTATTTATTCCTCCTCTTGTGTCTTTATCAATCTCATTTCATACATTAGGGGAGATCTAACCAGTCCTTGAGTGTTATGATCTTTCTTGTAATTATTTCTTCCTCCTTTTATGTCTTTATCAATCTCATTTCATACATTAGGGGAGATCTAACCAGTCCTTAAGTGTTATCATCTTTCTTTTAATTATTTCTTCCTCCTCTTGTGTCTTTATCAACCTCATTTCATACATTAGGGGAAAGCTAACCAGTCCTTGAGTGGTATTGTGTACAAGTCCTTTATTTCTTATATTACTATCACCTTGAGTTCCTATATACTTTTACTAATAAAATAATGATCTTTAAGCCATCTCATCATTCTGGTAATTTTTACCTATTCTATAAATCAATTATAATGTCAACAAATTATGGATAAATCCATAGGTAGTTTTGATATACATTATATACAAAATAGTTTATATTTATGTACTAGAATGCTTTCATTTCTCATTGACTTGGTTTGTATTCTTATGTGTGAATCTGTAAACTAGTTACATCCTAGTGAACAAAACAATAAATCTAATTTAATTATACTTTTATCATCAACATCACATTTAGCCATTGACATTTCATGAGCTTTTAGTTACGATGATCATCTACAGTTAAGGTCTTTTTCAAGAAAATGGCTCCCTTTTTAATAGTTTTTCATGGTCTAACTTATTTTATCATTAAAAAGAATCTCATACAACTTAATAAAGAAAATTATTATTATCAAAATAAGGCGTCCTATTAATGCCTCTATATATGTCACTACAACATAACAGACAATTAGCTACTTTTTTTAGCGACAAAATAGAAATCATCGCTAAATGTCAATTTTTGGTGACAATTTACAAATTCATCACAGAAAGTCGCAGCTTTGGTGACATCACATAAAATCATCGCTAAATCAATATCTTTACTGATGATTTACTTGAGTTATTGTGAAGAGTTCTCAATTTCACGATGGTTTGAGTGTTTAGTCCCTAAAGGTTGAGCATGTTACGATGATAAATTAAATTGTTGCAAAATCACAAACTTTTTATGACTCAATAGTTTGTTCGTCACTAAAAGTCTACAATTGGCGAATAAACTTGTAAATCATCACCAAAAGTTGATATTAAAGAATTTATAATTAATAAATTTAATTTGATAATTTTATATGGTAAATGTGCTTAATAATCCTAAGGTTAATTATAATTGACATTTTATGAATGATTTTTCATATTTTTTTGTTTACCTTC
Source organism: Erythroxylum reticulatum (assembly GCA_025504915.1). Lineage (NCBI taxonomy): Eukaryota > Viridiplantae > Streptophyta > Magnoliopsida > Malpighiales > Erythroxylaceae > Erythroxylum > Erythroxylum reticulatum. The sequence goes on along the minus strand of JANSVA010032228.1, from coordinate 3,673 downwards.
TTGATATATTTGTTTAAATATATAGTTAATGCATTAAAACTCTTTAATTATCTTCTTCGATATAAAAAGTTAAACTTACCTAAAACTTTCATATTAATAAGATAAAAATAATAAATTTAAGTTGATATTATTCTTAATCATTAATATTTATTAAAAATAAAATAATAGTACATAAAATATTGAAAATGGTATGCAATATAATATAATGATATATGTAGGTAAGTAGAATAAGATTTTAATTAGAAGTTTAACAATTCTTACAAACATACAACAACTCTTAACTAGTAGAGAGGTAGTTTACAAAATTCTTATATACATAATAATCAATAAAGTTTCACTCCGATTCCATCGGAAAGGAAATGAAATAATTAATTTTTTGGATTCCAAGTGACATGAGAGTATGTAAACGTAAATGAATTCCCTACGTTTGGATTTCTAAGAAGCGTCATTGCACGTTTGAAGGCATCAATTGAAAAAGTCACAGATCTTCCCTTAAGTGTTGGGTTATTAACACCTTCTTTTAACTAATTATTGGCTATAAATAAATTAGTAGGAGATACAGTGAAAAGATCCTTAGATGTAGTATGGATCATTGAATTAGATGTACTACTAGTACGATGCATTTCACAAATGATACAATTAGTATAGAACTTAGAAAGTTAGTTAAGTTAAACCAATATGGAAAATATGCATACCTGATTGAACAGACATAGTAATTGGAATCGACGATTGCTCCAAAATAACCAATTTCCTTAATCCTTTACGGACCATCGGAACATCGCCATCACCTCCATTTCCATCTATGTTCTTGAAGATTCAAGAAAGCTTAACACAACGTATAGTATATACAATCAGATGTTCATATATATAATAGCTCCATAATTGGAAATGAGGTACAGATAATTGATTGAACCCAAGTTTCCTATATTAATCGGTGACAATTTCATAATTTTCATTATACTTCTTGGCTTTTATTTTCAAATTTTGTGTTTAATTTAACTCTTGAATGCTTGTCTTGAATTAATGTAGTTTGAGGGTAAAATTGTCACACAAAATTAGTAATTGAACTAAACCGATTTTTGTGTACAATTAATACTGCAAACTAGAGCCAAGGAGTGAGGACCAAGAGCATAAGTCAACAGGGGCAAAAAGGCAAGTTTGTTGTGGCGACGTTAATGTTTCACTGCGGTGAAATCTGAAGATCTTTTGAAGAGACCTTTTGGGAAAAGTTCACCATGGTGAAAATAATGTTTGCGCCGCGACGAAAGCTGAAGTTCACTGAAGAAATCTTTTGGGAAAAGTTCGCCGCAGTGAAACCTTCGAATTGGCACAGACCAGTACCATTTTCGGCAAATTAACCAACTGTGTGACCCGATCCATCAGCCCATTTTATAAAAAAATCTATTCTAGAGTAACTTATAAAGACATTCGACACCTCCATACTCGAAATCCACCATCATCTCACACACACATTCCCTCTTCACGCAACACACACCATCGTCTTCTCTTATCCATACCATTTTCTTCCATTTCCACTGTCGACTACTACCATGGGTGTCTCCTGTTGCTTCTCAGTTGTGGGGTCTTTTGGAGCTATGCGTGGCTAGGCACCTTTCTCCTCTTAAAGATGTAGCAATGGCTAGAGTTCAATGGGCTTAAAAGGGGAGTAGCTTAATCTATGTTCGTCTATGATTTATCCTAGATTTAGGATTTGTAATTTGTAGTTGAACATTCTTGATTAGAGTTTAATCAAGTATTGGATATTCTAAGTGTGGTTGGGCTTGTTGATGTAGAAGTTTGAGCTTAAATATATAAGTCTGATATATGTCCATTTGTGATCTTATTGAATCTTTTTTATCTTGCATAGTTGTGTTTGATATTGAGTAGATTTGAGATCCAAAAGTGACTTATTGCATTGACTTACGCACTACACACACTAAGGGCATTTAATAATGTCTTAGGAAATGGAGTTCATTGATTAAGATCTTGGACTTAAAGAGTTCTTTAAGGTTTACCCATTTGAAACTTAGTGATTTCCACTCCTATCACAAAAGTTAATTTCGAACTATGATAGCCAAAACTCATTTTCAAGAGGATACTATCCCAATTTGATTATTTGGGTTTATCTAACCGTTTTACATTCCCAAAAAATCCAAAAATAAAATTTACACAATTTTCTTACAATTCTATTTAATACAACTAAGGTTTCCAAAGATCAAAACCCCCTTGTTACCAAATTAGCTTGCATTTCATGATATATAGGTTAGCTTAAGTCCATTCGTTTAGGTTCCGATTAAGTGAGACGACTCGAGATTGCATCCTATATTGAAGTCCTTGGATTATATTTTTCTGATTTGACCTCCAATGGTACAAAAGGTCAGGATTAATAGTAAAAGAAGAGAGGTAGTTCAAATGAAACTAGAAACCTTGAAGAAGAAGATTAACCATGGAAGGAAAGGGTGATTAATGTTTAATGAAGAGATTTGTTCTTTATTTACTTGTTCTTTATTAGGGAGAATTTTGCCACATTCCTCCAAATGAAGCATAGCTGGGACAATTTGTGCAGATAATCAAAACCATATCACCAAAAATAGAGGGACAAAGAAGAACAGAAAAGCACATCAAAACAACCTAGAGAGTGAAAGGAGAATAGAAAAAAATACATAAGGTGGGTGACTTACTTGGTTGAATGGACAATCAAAGATGATCGCAATAGAAGATGAAGATTCACCACCCACGAGGCTTCTTTAATAATTGCCAAAACCATAAATAGAATGGATGAAAATGACTAATAGTCGAAGATGAAGATGGCTTCATCTTTGGCTTCATTTCTTTTTATGATAACCTATTAGGGAATGACGTCATTTGTTGTACAACAAAATGACAACATTTGTTGTACAGAAAACAATGTCATTTGTTAGACGGTGAATGAAGCGGAATGTTGATGGTTAACACGAAAATGATGCCGTTTGTAGTTATCATAAAAGACGTTGTTTTCGATAAAGCCAAAAAAATGTCATTTAGTGAGGATTCAAAAACCCGTCACCAAATGGTTTGCTATTAACATTTGGTTTCATATTTGGGTAACATAATAATATAACATTTTGTAAATTATATGTTATAGTATGAAATTTTGATATAATAAATAGATAATTATTATTAAATAGAGTAATGTGTATATTAAATAAGTAAGATATGAAAATATTTATATATAATGTAAAATTTCATAAATCACTACACTAGTTACATTACATGTTTGATACTAAATTGCTATTAAAAATTTATTAAGTCAAACAAAACTATAATTTATAATATATAACTTCTATAGTAATTTATGTTTATGATATATTAAAAAATTTAGCAAAATTTAAAATCTATAAAAAAAATTGTAGCATTGGCGACGATTTTGAAAATTGGTCGTCAAAACTTCACATTTTGCGACGATTTGTGATATCATCGCCAAATAATAAATTAAGCAAAACATTGTGGTGTTCATAGAAAAGGTGACATTTTTTTAAATTGGTCGCCAAATGTGTACATGGTGGTTTTCTTTTGGTGACGAATATGAATTTGTTGCAAACTATTTGGATGTTTAAAAAACAAAAGACGTTGTCTCAACATCTGTTAAATGAAATAGCGTCGAGATCAACTTCCCCTTATTTCCACTCTCCTG
>JANSVA010032198.1:0-14196 GCA_025504915.1 Erythroxylum reticulatum | reverse complement strand
ATCACACCAGCCTTCCTTGTGAGCACACCTTCATCCTCGCGATCACACCTTTGTTCCTCGTGATCGCACCCGAAGGGTTTTCCAGCTCTGAACATGTTTCACTCTTTTGGCCATAACTTTATCATCCAACCTCCAAATGACCTGATTTTTAAACCAATAGATTCCTAACACATTTAGATATCTTTTATAAAAATTCATTGACTTTTTTATTTGAAAAATATTAATTGAATCAAAGTAAGGGTATCAATTGGAAGAGCATGAATTGGATATTTTACTGAACATACTTCGGTATTTTGAGGATATCCGGATCTATAGAGCTCCAAATAAGATGAATCTTATTGCATAATAAAGTAGAGACTTGGAGCTACAAATATTATGAAGAATTCAAGTGGTGATTCAAGCATCTGACCGGTGTGCGCTCGCCTCTTGTGGTTTGAAATGTTATGAGAATGATGACTAAGGAGATTTCATTGAAACAACCTTATAGGATAATGCACTCACGTATTATGGTAACTCCAGATTGTTTGGATCCATAAATAGGTTCCAACATCTTGTGGTATTAGAGAAATAGTTGGACTCCGAAAATGGGGTCCAACATTTTTAATAATTTTATTTAAGCTTATTATAATCCTAATTATAAATTTTATTAACTATTGTCTTGAATTGGTTCAGATTTGTCCATGAATATTATAAGCTATTGTTGAATATTGAATTGAACTGGTGTGCAAGAGGATGATGGATAGAATAAAATTAGTTTTTAAGTCATATTTTTTGTAATCATTGAAATATTTAAGTATGAATGAAATTGCATACCTATTTACACACATATATGCATATTTTTTTGTGAACTTTTGAACCTATAGAGCAAGTTTTCAAAAATTTTAAAGTTCATATTATTCTTTTATATGTTTTATAATTGATAGGATAATTATATAACTTGCTTTATTATGCATGGTAGATCTTATTTTTTAAATTAGAAGCATTAACATGATAATGGCATTTAGATTTACCAACTTACTTTAGCCTATTTCTTTGAAAATTATCATACCCAAAAATTTACCTTTAGGAGTAACAAAGTTGATCCTTGGTCTTTTACCCACATATTAACCTTATTGTAACACCCCATGTTAGGGGTTAGAAAAATTGAACAATTACAGTGCATTATATGCTTTGCATAATTGAGTATTCATTGATATGTGCTTATGAATTTTTGGACTCACACAAAATAATTGTACATGCATTGATTACATTTTCAAGTAAAATAGATTTATAAATGAGATTAAATTGTAAATTATGGGTTATTGGTGGCAAAATTTTATTTAGAGAACATTAGTATAATTTCAGAATTTTGGTGAATTTTGTAAAATTTATGAATATTTTGGAATATTTTGGATTTTGAATTACGGACGAAATAGACCAATGGTATTTTGTCATGTAGCACCTTTATATGGATGACAATGGACCACATGTGATGGGCCCATGTGTCAATGAGTTAAGAAAGTACGATATTACAAGTGTGTAAGGCAAAAATGCTATAGCTCTTTATTTTCTCTCAGTTTTGCTTTGTCCTCACCAAGTCCTATTCTTCACTATCAAAGCTGGGATTTTGCTGAAGAAGCAAGTAAGTTGTGTTATAGTTTTCTAGATACTTTGTAACTAAATTTGATGTTGTTGCAGCACTGGAAATGAGTACATGCATAAGTCATGTAAGTAGACTAGTTTCGGTAACAGTGATGAGAAAGATGAGTCGATATTATTGAGCAGTGGAAGTTTAACACCGATTGCATATAGATTAAAGAGAATTTTAGTGAAGTAGACCATAGTAAAATATGTGGAGTAGAACCTTATAGTTATGGGTTCTGTTTTGATTTGTAAGTTGTTAGTGTTATAACTTTAACAGTAGATAGAGAGAGTTAGAAATGGTGAAATACATGCATGTATTGATTTTTAGAGTTTGAATATAAACTTGACTTTGAGTTGTGTTGAGAATGAGTTCAAATGATATGGAAGTGAAATAAAATGGTGAAAGTAATTGTACAAGTGTATGATCAAGATATGCAAAAAAGAAAATGTAAAGTACAGTAATTATGTAGGAAAAAGTCATAATTGAGTTTCGAGTTTTGGTGTTTGTATTGAATCTTGAATTTTTGATTTGCTTGAGTTGTGAGGAGCTGAAATGGAAGTAAAAGAATTGGTTTAAGTGTTATATATGTTCATTGAGTTAAATAGAAGTGAGAAAATTTGGGAAAAGAAAGAAGAAGAAGAAGAAAACTAGTTCGGTGAAGAAAAGAAGAAGAAGCACGATCGTGACTTCACTGCTAAGGCTCACGAGTTGTGATCATGCTAATGAAGACACAAGATCGCAACTTACACATTTTTTTAAATGATTGCTTTTGAACATCTGTCATTCAATTCAATATAACTTCATTCACCTGATATCCAAATGACATGAGACTTGAATCAATAGATTCCTAACACATTTTTATACCTCTTTATAAAAATTGATAGCTTTCTGGATTGATTTGAGAATGATTGATTGAATGAAAGTGAGGGAATCTATTGGAATAGTATGACCTAGAATATTTCACTAAACATACTTCAGTATTTTGATTATATCTTGATCAGTAGATCTCCGAATGAGATGATTATTGATTTTGATTCAACTAGAGTCATAATACTACAAATTGTTTGAAGATGTTGAATTCAAATTCTTCCTCTGTGAATTTAAGAATCTGATTAGATTTTGAGATAAGAATTCCATTGAAGCTTAAGTACGATTTGAGATCTTTTGAGTATAACTTTCAGTACACATAACCAAATGGAATGATCTTAGTCTCATTAGAAACTTAAGACTTAGGAGAACAATTTTTAGAAGGAAGTGTTATCAAATTACCTCAATTTTATGATGTCAATAATTGAGCAAAGTGGTCCCGAAAGTTAGATATTAGATATATCTAGAGTGATCAATTGAATATGGCTTCACATGATTGATAATGTAACACGATTAAGGATAAGAAACCCAGGAATTTGTCATGAACATGCATCATACATATTTGGTATACAAGAATGTGCATAAATGATTTCATAATCATGCACAATAGTGATATGTGTTTGTATTAAATGTTATAAAGGAACCCATAAAGCGACTGATTCCAGATATTGCTGGGACTTCGAGGCAATAAGCAAAAAAGGAGCTTTTGTAAGTAATCTATAAAGAAATTTTGTAAGTAATTCTTGATGAGTCATCTTCGCATCCAGTCTGAAGTCTCACAATAAAGCGGGCTCTGGTTTCATCTATAAGTAATTTAGATGGTCTTTTTTGTAAGTAATTTAGATAGTCTCTTTTGTAAGTAATTTAGACGGTCAATTTTGTAAGTAATTCAGCAAGTAATTTTTGATAATTTTGCTTTTATTGTTTTATTTGCTATTGATTTGGAACATTGAATGATTTACAAAATAGTAAGAATGTGATATGCTTGAATACATGGTACGAAAACATTGATTGATATGTGAATTTAATTTTAGACATTTCTATTTTTGAATATGTTAAGTCCTAGTTATGGGTAAATAGGCATGCCTAGAAGGGTCTTCAGCTTCTTTTGGACACTTCTGTTTTGGGACTTCGGTCTCTTTTAGACACTTTGGTGTCAGGACTTCAGTCTCTTTTGGACACTTCAATGTTAGGACTTCGATCTCTTCTGGACACTTCAGTGTTAGGACTTCGGTCTCTTTTGGACATTTTGATGTCGAGACTTTGGTATCTTCTATTTAGTGATGCCAATCACGGTATCTTCTATATAAGTCCTGTTACTCAATTATGTTCATAGATTTACAATCTAACTTATTTTGTACTTTGATCTATGATAAGCTTTGATAAGAAACAAACCCTATTTTTTTGACTATTCTAAAAATATGTTCTCTATTTTTGTATGTTTTATTCTACTATTGAAATGTCTTACTTTAGCATGCGAAGTGTTTTCATTAATAAATCTTATCATGTTCTAAATTTTAGTATGTTGAGATGCTTTTGGATAACATGATTCAGTATTTGTTGTGGTTAGACTTATTTTAGTTATTACTCACTAAGTTATATACTTAGCACAATGGATTTGCCCTGTGTAGGTTCAAAGTGAGGATTAACTATTTCCAGGCTAATTTTGGTTTGAAACAAGTTTGTTTTAAGTTCAGCGTATAATATGATGTATGTTTGTTCTGAATTATTTCTAATGGAAGATTTTGAATGCTATGCTTCCGCGAAATGTTTTGGTTTGTTTCTATTGTCTTATGTGGCATCCACCTATCCTTCCAGGGGGTATTTGGGCATCACACTTTTTGGTATCAGAGTCAGGTTTAGGCGATGGATGGATCTTGTGAAGCCGTTGATGAGGTTGCTAAGAGTAATCATTCTAAGTAAACTCATCAATTGATATCTGGACCCTCTAGGGTCAATTGAGGTGAAGATGAGGTGCCACCTCCTCCTCTAGCTTAGGAAGAGGCTTTAACGCAGGCTAATGTGAAAGTTGGAAGCCAAGAGATGATCAGAAGAGAATGGAATCAACGTAGGAGCTTTGCTACAGAAGGTCAGTCCTTAGGAAAATGAAGTTAGGAAAGTACTTCCTCTTCACTAGAAGTTACCCAAAGATCTAAGGCTCGGGGAAGACAACAAAACTTTCCCTCATCGACCGTTTCTGATAAGGGTCCCTCTAAGGGTTGAGGTTCTAGTGCCCCGAAGTGCCCTCATTGCTCTATATAGCATTGGGTTGTTTGTAAGAGGGCTACGGGTGTATGTTTCTGTTATGGCAGTACTAAGAACCTATTAGCCAACTGCCCTCTAAGACAGTTTCAGATGTTACAAGCCAGTAAGGAGGCCTTTCATGCATCTACAGGGAGTAGAGGACGTGGTAGTGGACGAGGAGGATTTGGTCAGCACAAACCTAATATGAGTACTCAATCGGAAACTGTGGATCGACCAGTTATGCCTTATGCTTCAACTCGAGCTTATGCATTGGAAGCTCGTGAGGATCAGGATGCATCTGAAGTCATTGCTGGTATTGTTTCTCTCTTTGATTTTGACATACATGCACTGAATGATCCTAGATCCACTCATTCATATATATCTGTGTCGGAGAAATGTTTAATAAGGAGATACCTATAGATCAATTAGAGTATGACATGCATGTAACCAGTCCTCTGGGTAGTAATGTATTTGTCAATCAAGTGTATAGGAACTGTTATATTATAATCCAACGAAATGACTATATAGCATATCTGATTAGATTACCGTTTCGGGAATTCAATTTGATTCTGGGTATAGATTGGTTATCCAAGCATCAGGTAGTAGTTGATTGTGGGGCTAAAATAGTTATGCTTAGGAAACCTGATCAACCTATAATAATATTGTATAGCATCCGCACTATTTTGTTAGCTAATGTAATATCTACTATGCAAACCTGAAAGCCCTTCAGGAAGGAATATGAGATTAGTATTATGTTATGGTTGTATACCTTTCAATTGATGTGGAAGGAAATGTATTTTCATGGATTTCATTGAGAAAAAGAATAGAGATGTAAGAAAAAGTTATGGGATTTAAAGAGTACATTACCTTCAGAGTTTAAACATGGAACTAGAATGGTTGTTTAGGTATCGTGCTGGAAAGTTTGTGATTCAGTATAAGGTTATAACATTGGTTTGTTACCAGAATTTCTTGATGGTTACGTTTCATAAATTTCTAAATTGATTGAGAACATATTCAAGTAAGATGAAGTAGAAGATAGCAATATATATATGAAACCCTTAAGAATAAGTTGATTAGTTATTATGAGTGTACATCTAATGAAGTGGTTGCCTAGGTGAATGATGTTAGAGTGTACAGATGTAAAATATGTTTGGATGTGAATGAATGAATATTGAATAAGAATGAATAAATGAATACTAAACGAATCAGATGTGAATACTGGAGTCGGATAAGTATGAGATTCAGACAAAGGAAGCTGAATATACTACTGAGAATGCATCAATTACAGGCAATTGAATAGAGTCACAATGAAGAACAAATGTCCATTGTTAAGGATTGAAGACTTATTTGATCAGTTGAATGATGCAAGATGGAAAGGTAGTTGCTTATGCCTCTAGGTCACTAAAATCTCATGAACAGAATTACCCTACTTATGATCTGGAACTTACTGTAGTAGTATTTGCCTTAAAAATTTGGCGACACTACTTGTATGGTGAAAAATGTAGAATTTTCACATATCATAAAAGTCAGAAGTATCTACTTATCCAGAAAGAGCTCAATTTGAGACAACGACATTGGTTGGAATTGTTTAAAGACTATGATTATATTATGGATTATCATCCAGGTAAAGCTAATGTTGTAGCGATGCCTTGAGTCAGAAGATCATTTCGACATTATCACTTAAGCAAAGTGAATGGAGACTAGTATCTGATGGAGCATTGATAGCTCAATTTAAAGCAAGACCTACTTTGATACAAGAGATATGTGATGCTTAGAGAACTGATAATAGGCAAGCGATTTGTGATGCTCAGAGAACTGATGATAAGTTACAACAACAGTTATCAGACCAGCATTGGCATGGCACCTTATGAAGCGTTGTATGGTAGAAAGTGTAGAACCCCAGTATATTGGACTGAGTTGAGTGAAAGTAAGATGATCAGGCCTTAAATTGTGAAAGATATTGAAGAAAACATTCAGATTATTCAACAAAGGTTGAAAGCTGCCAGTGACAGGCAGAAGTCTTATATTGATCTAAAAAGAAGGAATATTGAATATTAGGTCGGCAATAAGGTGTTCTGGAAAGTGTCACCGTGGAAGAATGTACTTTGATTTGCTAAGAAGGGTAAACTTAATCCGTGATACATTGGTCCTTATGAAATTCTTAAAAGAGTTGGACTAGTAGCTTATTCGTTGGCTCTTCTTGAAGAGTTGGCCAAGCTACAAGATGTGTTCCACATTTCTATACTAAGAAGATATCGGTCTGATGCTATACATAAGATTCTCATGCAAGAAATTCAAGTACAACTAGTTTTGTCTTATGAAGAAGGGCAAGTTTCAATATTAGCCCGAGAAGTCAAGAAACTTAGGAATAAGCAAATACCTTTAGTAAAGGTACTTTGGCAACACCATAGAATGGAAGAAGCAACTTGGGAACCTGAAGAAATCATGAAAGATCAGTATCTGTAACTATTTGGATCAGGTATGAATTTCAAGGATGAAATTTCTTAAGGAGAGAAGAATTGTAACACCCCATGTTAGGGGTTAGAAAAATTGAAGAATTACAGTGCATTATATGCTTTACATATTTAAGTATTCACTGATATGTGCTTGTGAATTTTGGGACTCATACAAAATAATTGTACATGCATTTATGACATTTTCAAGTACAATAGATTTATAATTGAGATTAAATTATGAATTATGGATTATTTGTGGTAAATTTTTATTTGGAGAACGTTAGTATTGTTTCAATATTTTGGTGAATTTTGGGAAATTTCTGAAAAATGTGGAGTATTTTGGATTTTGAATTAGGAAAAAATATATACCAATGGCATTTTGTCATGTAGCACCTTTATATGGATGACAAATGGCCTACATGCAATGGGGCAACATGTCAATGAGTTAAGAAAGTACGATATTACAAGTTTGTAAGGCAAAAATGCAGTAGCTCTTTATTTTCTCTCAGTTTTGCTTTGTCCTCACCAAGTCCTGCTCTTCACTACCAAAGCTACGATTTTGTTGAAAAAGTGAGTAAGTTATGTTGTAGTTTTCTAGATACTTTGTAATTGAATTTGATGTTGTTGTAGCACTGGAAATAAGTTCATGCATGACTTATGTAAGTTGTCTAGTTTCGATAACAGTGATGAGAAAGATGAGTCGATATTATTGAATAGTGGAAGTGTATCACCGATTTCATGTAGTTTAAAGGGAAACTTAGTAAAGTAGACCATATAAAAAGATGTGGAGTAAAACCGTATAGTTATGGGTTCTGTTTTGATTTGTAAGTTGTTAGTGTTATAACTTTAACAATAGAGAGAGAGAGATGGAAATGGTAAAATATATGCATGTATCAAGTTTTAGTTTTTGAACATAAACTTGACTTTGAGTTGTGTTGAGAATGAGTTCAGATGATATGGAAGTAAAATAAAATGGTGAAAGTAATTATACAAGTGTATGATGAAGATATGCAAAAAAAAATGTAAAGTACAGTAATTATGCAGGAAAAACTGTATGTGAGTTTTGATATTTGGTGTTTGTGTTGAATCTTGGATTTTTGATTTGTTTAAGTTATGACAAGCTGAAATGGAAGTAGAAGAATTGGTTTAAGTGTTATATGTGTTCATCGAATAAGATAGAAGTGAGAAAATTTTGGAAAAGAAAGAAAGAAGAAGAAGAAAACTGGTTTGGTGAAGAAGAGAAGAAGGGAAAAATATTGCATCCAATAGGATTTGAACCTATACCAAAGGTTTAGAAGACCTCTATCCCATCCATTAGACAATGGACACTTTTCAATTTTGTCTATGAAGCACGATCACGACTTCACTGCTAACTCGTGCTTTAACACTATCATGACTTCACTGCTAAGGGAGCATGATCGCGACTTCACTTATGAAGTCGTGGGTCGCGATACGATCGCGACTTGCACGTTTTTTTAATGATTGTTTTTGAACATCTGTCATTCAATTCGATATAACTTCTTCACCTGATATCTAAATAATATGAGACTTAAACCAATAGATTCTTAACACTTTTTTATACTTCTCCATAAAAATTGATAGCTTTCTGGGTTGATTTGAGAAATATTGATTGAATGAAAGTGAGAGAATCTGTTGGAATAGTATGACCAGGAATATTTCACTGAATATACTTCAGTATTTTGATTATATCTTGGTCAATAGAGCTCCGAATGAGATGATTATTGATTTTGATTAAACTAGAATCATAATAATAAAAATTGCTTGGAGAGATTGAATTCAAATTCTACCTCTAAGAATTTCATAATCTGATTGGAAGGTGAGATAAGAATTCTATTGAAGCTTAAGTATAGTCTGAGATCTTTTAAGTATAACTTTCAATATACATAACCAAATGGAATGGTCTTAGTCTCATTAGAAACTTAAGACTTGGGAAAATGACTTTTAATAAGGAAGTGTTATCAAATTACCTCAATTTCTTGATGTTAATAATTGAGCAATGTGGACCCGAAAGTTAGATATTAGATATATCTGGAGTGATCAACTGAGTATGGTTTAACATGATTGATAATGTGACACAATTAAGGATAAGAAACCCAGGAAGTTGTCATGAACATGCATCATACATATTTGGTATACATGAATGGGCATAAATGATTTCATAATCATGCACAATAGTGATAAGTGTTTGTATTAAATGTTATAGAGGAATCCATAAAGCGATCGATTCCAAATATTGCTAGGACTTCGAGGTAATAAGCAAACAGGGAGCTTTTGTAAGTAATCTATTTTGTAAGTAACTCTTGATTAATATTCATAAGAAATTCAGTAAGTAATCTTTGAGTATTTGTAAGTAATTTAGATGGTTTCTTCTGTAAGTAATTTAGATGGTCTCTTTTGTAAGTAATTTAGACGGTTAATTTTTTAAGTAATTCAGTAAGTAATTTTTGATATTTTTGGTTTGACTGTTTTCTTTGCTATTGATTTGGAACATTGAATGATTTGCAAAACTATAAGAATGTGATATGCTTGATTACAAGGTATGAAAACATTGATTGATATGTGAATTGAATTTCAGACATTTCTATTTTTGAATCTTTTAAGTCCTAGTATGGGTAAATAGGCATGCCTAGAAGGGTCTACAGCTACTTCTGGACACTTCGTTATCGAAACTTCGGTCTCTTCTAGACACTTCGGTGTCGGGACTTCAGTCTCTTCTATACACTTTAGTGTCGAGACTTCGGTCTCTTTTAAACACTTTAATGTCGAGACTTCAGTCTCTTCTGAACACTTCGGTGTTAGGGCTTCGGTCTCTTCTGGACACTTTGGTGTCAGGACTTTGGTCTCTTATGGACACTTCGGTCTCTTCTGTACACTTTGGTGTCGAGACTTTGGTCTCTTCTATTTAGTGATGCCAATCATGGTATCTTCTGTATAAGTCTCATTACCCACTTCTGTTCACAGATTTACAGTCTAACTCGTTTTGTACTTTAATCTCTGATAAGCTTTGATAAGAAATGTACCCTATTTTTGTGATTTGATGGGTTAGCACCCTATTCTGAAAATCTGTTTTGTATTTCTGTATGTTTTGTTCTGCTATTGAAATGTTTAACTTTAGCATGCGAAGTGTTTTCATTAATAAATCTTATTCTGTTCTGAATTTTAGTATGTTGAGATGCTTTTGGATAACATGATTCAGTATCTATTGTGGTTAGACTTATTTTAGTTATTACTCACTAAGTTATAAGCTTAGCACAGTGGATTTACCCCGTGTAGGTTGAAAGCAAGGATTATAAAGACTGAGACTAGTCAACCACAATGGCCAAAGGAGTCTGAGTTGTTGTTTTGATCAAACACAGACTTTTGCTCTTATGTTTGCTTGTATCTCAAGTGTATCAATTTGAATTGTTGTAAGTTGTAATAACTATTTTTAGGCTCATTTCAATTTGAAACAAGTTTGTTTTAAGTTCAACGTATAAATGATGTATGTTTGTTCTGAATTGTTTCTAATGGAAGATTTTGAATGCTATGCTTCTGCGAAATGTTTTGTCTTGTTTCTAATATTTTGTATGGGTCCACCTATCCTCCTAGGGGTATTTAGGCGTCACACTTATCCTATTTTTCTTTAAAGAATTGTTGATTATTATAAGTTTATTCAAATTATTTACTTGTTGATATTTGAAATTTGTGAAAGGTCCAATATTTTTTGACTTGTGGTACTAAATCTTTATTGTAAAAGTTAAAAAAGAGAAGAAAAAAGAAAAAGAAAAAAGATGAATAAGTTTATGGTACCAATAGAGTTTTATTAAAAGGACTTGTGTATACATCTAAACAAGTCTTGAAATATATTATGTAGTAAATTTCCTTATATTTGACCCTTTTATTATCCCAATCATACTATACCTAAACTCCATTACAAACCATATAAAAGACCTTTTGATTTTTGTTTCTAATTTGTACATTAGTGGTAGAGATGTGATTTTATTGCAATCCTGTGGTAAGAATTCTATTATGCATTGATTGAGAGTTTTTGACACTTTCACCCCAAGCACTTGAGTGCATTGAGTGACATCTTGGTGAGAGTGTAAAGAGTTATGCTTTTCATTTCAAAATGATTGTTGATGTAATTATTATTAATATTACTTAGGAAGTTAATTTTATGACAACTTGATTCTGACTTGATTCTAACTACATGTTAATTTGATTTAGTTGGATATAATAATGTATAGTATGAATGGGCAGATTGAGATTGATGATAAATTGATGTTGTAAATTTGTAATTTTGATTATGGTTTGCTTAAGGACAAGCAAAAGATTAAGTGTGGGGGTATTTGATAGAGGAATATTTAACTATATTTTAACACCCATATTTGATGTATTTTTCTTGATATTTGATACTTTTATTGTATATTTGGTACTTAATTTGCTTCAAGTGTATTTACAGGTGATAATTGCCTCTATGGACTTAAAGGAGAAGAAATTAGATGAAAATGCGGTTAAAATAGAAAATTTTCAATCTAGAAGAAATGCATAACTGTGCACCTTTGCATGCTCATGCACTTTCACAATTTCTGATTACGCATGTTTACATGCAAAGGCATGCATTACTTAGAAACCCTAATTTTTGTTATAAAATGATTTTTTTGGCTGCTAATGAGATTGGGAGACCTTAGGAGGCCATTTCTTAATATCTCTCTTGGTGCGATTTTGGTCCAGAAAATGGGAAACATGAAGATTTCATCAAAAGATCCATCAGACTACAAGATCAAGCCTCTATATCACAAAAACATTCAATTAAAGACAATTAGGGAGATTTAGAATTATGAACCCATTGTTTTCAATTTGTTTTTCTTTCAGTTTATGTTTGACTTCGTGTTCGATAATATATAATTAAACATCCAATTAGTATTACTTTAATATGATTTAATTCCTTTATTAATGCAATTGAGTTTATTGATTATTGTGATCTAATTACGTGTTTTATTAATAATATAATTTCAGATGTAGAGATTGAGGAATCCTAGTGTGAATAGATCTACCATAATTAGAAGGATTTGATTGTAACCCTAGAGATAGGATGACATGAATCTTTCGAATTAGGGTCAAACCTAATGGAGGGACTCATAAATCGATCATGTAATCCTATAAAATTTAACCTAATTAATTCAGTTAAAGACCTTAGGATTAGTTGTTAGTAGACTCAAAGTCAACTATTAGCATAGCATAGGAGTCTCCACAGTCCAATACATTAACAAAATAATTACATGATAAAAGATCAATCTATTAATGGTTTAAGGGGATTCAAACCTAGATACTAATTTCTAATAACGATATTTTTCTAAGTGAATTAAGCTTTCTTTGTATTTATTATCATTTCCTATTTCTTTAATTGTTTTAGTTTTTATTTTCCTTTTATTAAAAATATATAATCAATTTGTAGGCTAGATAATAGGGGAAGGGTAATTACTAGTATTCATAGTCTTTGTAGGATCGACCCGTACTTGCCGGTACTAACTACAATTATGTCATGCACTTATGGTTATTATAATTTTGACTAACACACAAATAGGTCAATCATTTGTGTATGAAGAATAATGAATCTAGAATAATTGTTTCTTACAAAAAGGGTTATGAGAGGAGAATACATGCTTTTCAAACACACATTCTTTTGCATTTTAAATTAAGATATGTTAGTCCATCATTGAATGTGGTCAAGAATACCATAATAGAAAATGCAAGGCTCTTTAAAATGCAAAGCAATCCCATCTTTTAAACGCAGCTGTATTGGAGTTTAGTGGCCTTATGAGCACATTTTCATAAGACTTCAACGTTGAGATTGCAAATAAAATGGTAAATAGGGTAAAGAAATTTTCATTGGAGATATTGATGGGAGAGGACGGTAAGTAATTTAAGATATTAAAGTATTAACATAATAATTAGCTAATAGGATGGAGAGTAGAATAACTCTAATCATAGGTATGAGCAGGAAACCAACACGATTGACTTATTTGGAACTTCATTTCAACTAGAAGGATACAATTATTTGAAATAGAGAAAATTCAAAAAATATTGAATGTGTGGGCTAACTAATGACGGGCAAGTTTTACAATTTATAAGCCTTCAAAATACTACAAGCACACAGATCGTGGATATAGTATGTGAGGTGTCGATCCCTCGAGGAGTGGTGAACTAATTCAATTCTAAATTACCTAAGCCCTAAAAATTATAACAATGAAAATAAAAAGTAGACAAAAAAGTAAACACATGAAGATAATCGGTATAAAATTAATTTGTAAATGAACACGAATAGAAATTAAATTGAGTTATACCAAATTCACAATGAGAAATCACATAAGAAAAAGTTCCAAATTATAAGAAAGGTTCCTATCATTAATTATAACCTAGTCATTTATGTGTTAATGAGGTGTTGGTTCTAGACTATCGAAAGGAGGATTACTCTCTCTCAAATTATAATCATAAACCCTAATTAATAGTCCCTAATTAGGTTAAATACCAAACATATAATCTCTCAATTATGAACATCTCTAACCCTAATAAGTTCTTAAGCTTTCTAAAAACCAATCAGGTCTCACACGAGATCTCTCTCTGTATAATAACCGATTTAATTCATTGTGTGGTCTATTGGATGGTTTAACTCTCATTAACCTAACCCAATCATTTTGCATTCAATTCACTCTCTCGATTGGTACTGAAGTATGAAGTTACAACACTTAATCACAACACCCAAATGATTAAACACAAAATAGCTAGTTTAACATTAAATTAAGTCAAAATCCTTAAAGAAAATTAGAACATCATGATCAAACCCAAATCCATCAACATATTCATATCTATCTCAACATTCAAAGAAAAAGAACACAAAGATACATGAAATATACTTTGGAAGGGCATCAGAATGCCTCAAGAAAGCAATAGCATTAGAAGCCTACTCCTCTCTCCTCTTCTTTCTCTGCTCTCTCTTATTCT
>JANSVA010032178.1:0-14197 GCA_025504915.1 Erythroxylum reticulatum | reverse complement strand
TTTATTAATAATAAATATTTTCATTACAAAAACTGTAACTGAAGAAGATAAAGTTACATGTAAATACACTTTCTTTCCAGGGCACTATATTTACATAACTCCAGTATTTGCTCCCTTTACCATTTTTATTCAATTTGGTGTTGATCCTAGATTTTCGAACGGTTTGATTATTCTCTCTCATTACCTAATCATTTAACCCCAATTAATAATACCTATTTGATAACAAAATTCTAGATTTGCAATCTCTCAATTAACAAAAACAGCTCAACATTTTCAACAAGTTCTTAAGTAATCTATTGGATAATCGAGTTCTCACACAAGATCTCTCTTCGTATGATCATCAATTTGATATTAGTGACTTATTAGGTTGTTAACTCTCATTATCCAACCTAATCAGATTACTATGGACTCACTCTCTCAATTTGTTGTCGAAATATAAGCAAACACAAATATTACAACACACAAAACATTGTATTGAAATCAAAAGTGTTTAAGTAACAAAAATAAGTGAAGAACAAAAATATGAAATTAAAACATCATCAACGTGCATAAAATCTTCCAATCCAGTTTACACATTAATTTTAATGAAAATAACAAAAGTAAATATAAAAGAACTTGATTTGGAGTTGAATCTGTAGATTTGGAAATGTTGGACAGCTGATGCTCCTCTTGATCTTCCTTGGATTAATCTGAATTTGATAAGATAGAGGCTACTCTTTTTTTAGTGTTTTATGTTCTTGAATAGTTCTTGAGGCTTCTAGGGTTCTATGGTTTACCCACTTAATTTGGTTCCAAAAATAGTCTTAAATGTTAAAATTACAAAAAGAGTCATATGCTGGGAAAGCTTAAATTCTCTAGAATTATTGTCAGTACTTTCTGTCACGATTGTGACAAGAAAATCATGATTGTGACCTACTTCCATACTTTCAATTCTTTTCTTTTCTTCAATTTCCTGCTTCCATACAGTCAAACACACATCACACACCTCTTAAACCATAAAATTAAGATCCAAATCATGCTCAAAACCACACAAACACTTAAAATATAAGCAAACACTAATAATAACATAATTCTAAGCCTATATACATGATAATCATCTAAGAAATACTCAAAAGCTCACTTAAAAATCTATCAAAACATAGTATAATTTACACCTATCAAATGGCTCATTATAATAGATAGACTCAAAGGTAACCATAACACCCCTAATTATTATGCCTTTGTAAATAAAAGCCTGAGTCAATTAATTATCTTTTCTTCCAATATAACTTCTCTTGTTACATTTGGAAACAAATTCTCAAGCTCTATAATCTCTTTTCTCTATCTATTGATTAGCATGGGTTTATCAGCTAGTTACATCAAAAGCATAGTAATTGTAAAAGAAGCATATGTATCGTCAAAGTTGCATTTAGAAATTTGATATATGTCATATGGAGAGAAAATAACTAGATAATTTTCTAGCAAAAGTGTTCATAACAAAAAAAAATTACTTATTAAGATGAAGAACTTGATAAAGAAAGAATTGTTTGTACAAAATGTTCAATTTAGATACAGCAGTTCTTTAACTACTATTAATTAACCAAAGAAATCTTGGCGCTAGATGAGCTTCCCCTTGATATGAATCCAAATACTATCTCTTTAATATGGTTTATCCAATTGCAAATATATCTCTCATTGTTTTGAAAATGGAATAGGCCACACTTAGATAACCTTATATTATGTATTTTGCTCTGCCTCTTATGGCTTGTTTATTTTCTTTCTCCATTTCAACTTGTAGCTCCTCTTGGAGCATTTTCTCCTTATAACTCCGTTTTAAGACCCTTAACTTATTTAAATTATTTTATTTCCTAAACAATATTTTATGGATTTACTGTACTTACATATATTCTTATTAAAAACTATAATAATATTTATAGTAAAAAAGAAAAACCTCCTATATAATTTCATTAGTTCCCCCAAAAAGTTATATTTTAAAAATCTCATTAGAGACCCTTATGCTTTGTGAAATGAACAAAATCAATCCTTTCATTAAGTTATATCATTAATTCCAAATAATGTGACAAATTTAAAACGCATGACATGCAATATAAACAACCACATCATAGAAGCATGACTGGAAATTAAGGGGGTTATATGTATGAGGTGATGTATCTAAAAAAGAAATAATATTAATCTAAAAGGAAGTGCACCTATCATTTCGAGAGTACAAATTAGTGAATACAAGTATTGATTCTATAAGGACTACAAGTAATAGGACTAACTTTCCTTCTATTATCTAATCTAACAAAACAAATGGTTGAATTAAAAAAATTAACAAAAGTTGTTAATCTAAGAAAACAAACTAAAGCAATGAAGAAGATTGGAACAAATAAATGATAACAAAGATCTAGTTCAAGATCCCTTTAGAACCTTTCTATGCTTAGATTTATCTAGATTTAATCATTAATTCTAGTTTCTTAGACCGATAG
Source organism: Erythroxylum reticulatum (assembly GCA_025504915.1). Taxonomy (NCBI): domain Eukaryota; kingdom Viridiplantae; phylum Streptophyta; class Magnoliopsida; order Malpighiales; family Erythroxylaceae; genus Erythroxylum; species Erythroxylum reticulatum. Next base: position 11,729 of record JANSVA010032178.1, on the reverse strand, counting down.
AAATTCTAAAGCTACAACCATATTCTTTATTAAGACATACAACTTATATCATTAGTTGATTGATTAAAATATCTTTCTAACCAAAAACTTTAAGAATCCATTAACTTATTTTGTGAATTCACATAATAGATTTAAATCTAACCAAAATGATTTAATCAATTTATTTAATAAAATTATTACATAATAAATATTTAATTTAATAATATTTAATTTATAACATTAATGTTTTTATTAATAATTAGTAACATTAATTATTTTTACATGATAGTAAATTACACATTTAAATAAATTTTGCTAATAATACTAATAAGTAAGATGATTAACTTCTTGTATTTTGTCATATTTATTTTTTGAAAGATAATTCATTGATATGAAGGATATATACAATTCATGTTTGCTTGGATCAAAATAGACATGCCTATTAAACTGAAACACTGCATGCTACATCAAGTGGTTGTCTAATCTAGCAACCATCTTCCTTTCATGTTATGAGAGATGTTGTTAACCAAGCCTTTTACCATTAGGTTTAATCTAAATTAAAGAACAAGTGTATCAAAACTCTGCTCCTAGCTTTTTTCTTACTTCCTAAAGAGTTTGACATTCTTTTCTTTCCACCATTTGCAAACTAGTGTAGTTAGAAATATTTTAAACATTTTACAGTTTGTTTTGTTTGCCATTTTGATTCTTGAAGCCCATAAATTATTTCCTTCCATATGGAGCTAGACTTTTTTACGTTCAAAAGGCCTAATATCTTCTCCTAAATATTGTTAGAGTAGCAACAATCAACCATAAGGTGGTCTATTTTAGTGTACCTCAAATATAGCTCACAATCTTTAGATGGAATAACAAACTTAATGTTGTCCTTTATAGTTAGTCTTCCACATATTCCTAACCAGAGAATAAAGGCATGGGATGGCCTAATTTTTAACAGATGGACATTTGCTATATTTTACAACCCATATTTGATGTATTTTGCTTGATATTTTACACTTTTATCATATATTCGGTACTTAATTTACTCCAAGTGTGTTTACAGGTGATAATTGCCTTTATAGACTTATAGAAGAAGAATTTGGACAAAAACGTGGCATAAAATAGAAAATTAGCAATCTGGAAGTAGTGCACGGCTGTGCACTTTCACGATTTTAGACATTTTTGGACATACATGGTCTAAGCCCAAAAAATCCTAGTTTTTTAATATAAAAAGACTTTTTCGAAGACTAATGAAAGGAGTAGAGTTTGGGAGGCAATTTCCAGACGTGGAGAACATCCAAAAAGGACAATTTTGGTCTAGAGAAGCAAGAAACATGAAGAAATCATCAAAAGATCCATTGGAATACAAGATCAAGCCTCTACTTCGCAAGAACATTTGATAGAAGACAATCAGGGAGATTTAGAATTATGAACCCATTGTTTTAATTTCATTTTTATTTCGATTTATATTTTATTTCATATTTGATCATGTGTAATTTAAACATCTAGTTAGTATTTAGGTTAGACAAACATTATGTACATACTTTGATATGATTTGATTCTTATTAATACAATTGGTTTGATTGATTATTGTTATCTAATTATATGTGTTTTATTGATAATCTGATTTCGTACATAGACGTTGAGAAGTCCTAGTGTGAATAGATCTACTATAATTAGGAGTTGATTGCAACCCTAGAGATAAGAAAATAAGCTAGAAGCCTCTATCCAGGAAGAAGAAGAAGAAGAAGAGTGGATAGAGGTGGTTAAGGAAGAACTAGTGGAGGAACTAAATAAGAAAACTACTGACGAGGTGTTAGTAGTGACTTTAAGTACAGAGGGTTCCCATTTCCTCCAAGACATGCTACTTGAGCCAATCGATGATTCAGGGGTTTTTGTTATTCCCTCTTCCATTAACAATTTGTCATTAAAAATGGCATTAATGGAGTTTATTGGTTTTATTAATTTAATCAATTTTGTCCTTTTAATCATCCTATAATAGGTGACTTGCTTACAAGCTACAAAATCACTTTGTGGAGAAAAGTGGGGAAGCCAGCCATTAATATGGATGACAAAGATCTGCAGGTTACATCGAGTTACCAACGTTAAAGAAGCATTGTATGGGAGGTAACCCATGAGATATTTTTAATTTTATTTCAATTTGTTTGCTTTCATCTTAATATAGGATTTTATTTTCTTTTGTGTTTTTTCTTTTGTTTCTTTTTATGCTTTTCTTTCATATTTTACATGGATGTTCGTCTCACATTAGATGGATCCAAATCACAAAAAATTGTCATATTCAGGAATGTACCAACTTAAACTCTCTCTTTTTTTCTAAATGCTTATATTGTGTACATTGGGGACAATGTACAACTTTAAGTATTGAGATTAGGTTTATTGAATTTTAAGTGATTTCTTCAAGCTTATTATAATCTTGATTATAAATTTTATTAGTTGATGTCTTGAATTAAGTGAGATCTTGTCCCATGAATACTATATGTCCTTGTTGAATATTGATTTGAATTGGTATGCAAAAGGATGATGATTAGAATAAAATTAGTTTTCTAAGTCATATTTTTAGTAATCATTTAAATATTAAAGTTGAATGAAAATTACATATTATTTATACACATATATATACCCATTTTTTGTGAGCTTTTGAGCCTAAAACGCAAATTTTCCAAATTTTTTAAGCTTTTGTTATTGTTTCATATGTGTGTTATCGTGTATAGTAGGATAATTCTAAAACTTGCTTTTATTACGCATATCAAGACCATACTTGTTAAATTAAAAGCATTAATATAATGAAGGCACTTAGATTCGCTAACTTACTTTAGCCTATTTTTTTGAAATCACCATATCCAAAAATTTACCTGTAGTGATAACCAAGTTAAGTCTTAGCCTTTTTCATTGTTTAAACTCAAATTATATATCTTTATCCTATTTTTCTTTGAAGACCTTTTTATTGTTTTCAACCCTAAAGGTTATTTACATTTTACTTATATGACACTTGAAATTTATGAAAGGTACAATATTTGTTAAATTGTGGTACTGATTAGATTGTTGAATGAAAGAAAAAAATATTAAAAAATAAAGAAAAAAATAATAAGTTTATGGTATTAATAGAGTTTCATTGAAAGGACCTACGTATTTTGTAAACAAGTCTTATACTGTTTCTCTAAGTAAATTTCCTTCAATTTAACCCTTTTATTATCCCAATCATACTATACGTAAACCCCGTTACAATTTTATAAAGAACTTTTGGTTTTTGTTCATAGTTTGTACATAAGTGGTGGATATGTGATTTTATTGCAAGCCTATGGTAAGAGTTCTACTATATATTAATTGAGAGTTTTGATGCCTTTCACCCTAAACACTTGAGTGTATTGAGTGAAATTGTAACACCCACATCCCCCCTAGAAGGATATGCAAATGTCACCTCAGACAGGACTGAAACATACCAAGCATTTCATTTATATTTGACTTAAAACAAAATTTAACTAGTACACTAAGTTTATCCAACACATGCTTCGATTCCAAAACCATTCTGAATTTAGGTTATCACATTACAAACCATTAACAAAAAAGTACATATCATAGAGATGGCATTTTACAAAATACATAACTTAAGTTCAAATCCACCCTGTAATACAATGTTTACAAACTTTTGAACAAATTACATCAAGTCTTGTATTACATTATTTATAACTTAAACAACCCAAAACAAACTGATTAACTCAAACAAAACACAATCTTCATTGGCTACTGCGATTTTCTCTGTCCCAGTCTTTATACCCTTCTTTCTAAACCTACACGGGGCAAATCTACCATACTATGCATATAGCTTAATGGGGAACAACTAAATAGGATACATAATGAAAAGTTGTCTCTAACAGTCATTTGATGTTCACATATACAAATTAGATCACATTTTGAGCAATATGCATCTCATATTAGAATAAATCATATCATAGTAAAATCTGTCTACTTCATGGTAAAACTCACAAATATCATAATATAATAACATAATATCAAAAACAAAATTTTAAACTATTAGAATAAAACTTATCTGTATCAAAATAGAATTTGCTTATATCATAATAGAGCTTAGTCATTTCAAAATAGAGCTTGATTATAACAAAGCTGAGTAAATTATAAAATACAAAACAAGTTAGTTTGCTAATCCTTTTTATAGAAGTGGATAACGGGACTAGAACAGAAGATACCATGATTGGTATCTAAAAAAGAAGAGACTTAAATCTCTGAAATAGAAGACACAAAAGTGTTTGGAATCAGAAGACACCGAAGTGTCTAATCACATAAGACACCTTAGTGTCTAATTATAGAAGTAGCTGCTAACCCTTCTAGCCATGCCTATTTACAGATTTCACAATTTTATGCAAAAGATGAAGTACAACATATGTCTTTATTCTATTTTGCTCCAATTGAACTTATTCTTTGACATTTACATAACATACCTTATAAATACAAATATATGCAATTATGCATCAATAAAAGTGTTGAGTCATCACACATTATGTATATGCACACAATTAGAAAACATTTCCAATTCAATCCCAACTATCAAACTCCTCGGATAACTAATGGTCCAGAATTATCCCAATATTATTGCAGAAATTCCCAATTCATAAACATCCATAACCAATTCATAAAACATAAGCCTTTGGATCTCATTCATTCATTATCACACTAAGCAATTCAACATTATATTCATAATTATTAAACCATACATCCTTTACATTATCATCTCAATTAATAATGTATAATTAGACAAACTATTACTCAATTACATCGAATACTAATTTAAGTTCAAACACACCTTAAACAAGTCCATTTAAGTCCTATTGTACTGAATAAATTAACCAAACCTTATATAGTTCATCAATTGCACAAAACCACATTTTTTCACCTTCCTAACCATTTCCCAAAATTGTGGGATAAGTGACCCGAAACCTTCCAATAGACCTTCAAATGGTTGTTTTCATAGGACAAGTTTTTAGATCAGTTTTGTACGGCTATTCTGACCTATAAATTGACTTTTTTAGACAATATGTTCTTCTAAACAAATGTTCCTCTATGTATTAAGTTTCAAAATAAAAAATTTAATTCAATTTGGTTCATTATTCTGAGAGTTATACCCAAAATACTACAGACTATTCTTAACCATGGATAGCAACTAGAACTCAAATTCAAGCCAAATTTCAAAACCCTCAATGAAAAAACTCAAATTCAATTCCTTCATGAAAGTTGCAGATATATGTATCTAGTTTAATCTGAATTTAAAATCATCCCATTTTTATGTCTACAGGTCAAGAAATGGATATAATATCGATATATATTTAGTAGACCCACTCCCTGTAACAATTATCTAGCATGTATCAAGTTTCTAACCTCAATTCTTCATTAATTCAGTAAACATTTTATCCACTTCAAACATCAAACAATATATGTTCTAACATGATACCCAGTTTAGTATTCCCTTACCTCTTTAAACTTCAAAGAAAAACTCCAAATCACTTCAAAGATCTAGCTACACCAACACTTCCTAGCAATCAGCTCTTACCTAAGATTAAGGTGTAACTTTCAGTACCAACTAGATTATAACACATAAAATTACAAGACCATCTTCATGATAAAATAACTTACAAAGCTTCCAAGTATTGATGATTCAAAATTCAGAAAATTTAAGTTGAGAGGAAGAGAGAGTGGTTTTCGGTGGAGAAGATGCAAGAGTGGAGAGAGTGCTGCAGAATCACAAAATGGCTTAGGTTATTCAGCACTTATTAGTGCTAGGTGCATTACCACCACATGACACTTAACACCATGGAATGAAGTCCATTTACCCACCATTTAAGCTACCATTTGTAACACTTTAATTAAGCCACTTGTCCTTTTATTATGTTACCAAATATCACACAATGGATGATGTCAAATGTCAACGCATAAACTATGTCAAATGTCACTAACTCATAGGCTTAATCATTTTAATTTTCATGTACTAACTTAACTTATCTCTTAACCATTTTTCCTAGTCCAAATGTATATTTAAACACCTGAATTCTCTAATGGCGTCAATTAATTCCAATTCACTAACTATGGTCCATCAATACCAAATTTCAAGTCACATGCCTTTCACTTTCAAATCATAGAACAATTTTAATTCATATCAACATGTACTTTCATAAATATGTAACATTTCATCTAGGGTATATTTTGGGCCCTTATAGAAATCTTGTTAAGGGTATGAAGAGTTATGCTTTTGATTTCAATGTGATTGTTGATGTGATTACTATTAATATTGCTTAGGAAGTTAATTTTAAGATAACTTGACTCTAATTATATATTAACTTGATTTAATAGGATATGATGATGTATAGTATGAATGGGCAGGTTGAGATTGATGATGGATTGATGTTGTAAAATTTATAATTTTGATTATGGTTTGCTTATGGACAAGTAAAAAATTAAGTGTGAGGATGTTTGATAGATGGATATTTAACTATAGTTTACCACCCATAATTGATGTATTTTGCTTGATATTTTATAATTTTCTTGTATATTTGGTACCTAATTTGCTCCAGGCATGTTTACAAGTAATAATTGCCTTTATGGACTTAAAAGAGAAGAATTTGGGCCAAAACGCGGCTTAAAATAGAAAATCAACAATCTAGAAGGATTACACAGTTGTGCACTTTCACAATTGTAGGTATTTTTAGACATACACGGACATGTACTAAACCATGTAAGTCCCAAAAACCCTAGTTTTTAATATAAAAGGAAATTATCTGTGGCTAATGAAAAGAGGAGACTTTGGGAGGCAATTTCCAGACATGGAGCATCAAGAAGGGATAATTTTGGTTTAGCGAAGCGGGGAAAATAAAGAAATCATTGAAAGATCCATTAAAATACAAGATCAAGCCTCTAAATTGCAAGAACATTCGATAGAAGACAATTAGGGAGATTCAGAATTATGAACCCATCACTTTCATTTTGTTTTCTTTTCGATATATGTTTGATTTTGTATTCAATCATGTGTAACTAAACGTCCAGTTAGTATTTAGGTTAGATGAACTATATGTAAATACTTTGATACGATTTGATTACTTTTTATGCAATTAGTTTAATTGATTATTGTGATTTGATTACATGTTTTATTGATAATCAGATTTCGTACATAAAGATTGAGAAATCCTAGTGTGAATAGATCTACCATAATTAAAATGAGTTGATTGTAACCCTAGAGATTAGGGTCAAAACTAATAGAGGGACTTATAAATCGGTAATGTAATATTATAAGATTTAACCTGAGTAATTCAGTTAAAGACCTTAGGATTAGTTATTAGTAGACTTAATGCCAGCTACTAGAATATCATAGGAGTCTCCACGGTCCAATTAATCATTAAACAATTGCATGATAAATGATCAATCTATTAAGTTTTTAGGGGGATTCAAGCCTAGATAATAATTTCTGATAACGATAGCTTTCTAAGTGAATTCCACTATTTCTTTAATTATTTATTTTTATTAAAAATATAAATTCAATTCTTAGGCTAGATAATAAAGGAAGGGTAATTAGTAGTGTTCATTGTCTTCGTGGTATTGACTCGTACTTATTGATACTAGCTACAGCTATGTCGTTCACTTGTGGTTATTTCAATTTTGACTATCATGAAATAGTCACAATCAATGTCATTGTCCTATATGATTTTCTTCCACGTAACTTTGATGCTTAGTTCTTACAAAAGATATTCTTTACAGGCCTTGGTGTTAAACTCCTTTTTTCTATTGACTTCCTAAAGAACCTAGTCTTGATTTGAGGCTTAACCAAGGGGAATATTGTCCATGATTATGCCTACTCCTTTACTGGACTGCAAAGGCCACTTCTATTAGTTATTGCTTATGAGTACTTTAACTTTTGTGTTAGGTATCATTACTAGTTTCAAGAGATGAATTTCCTCAATCTTATATAAAGGCCCCTGCTATGTCAGATATCAAACCAAAATAATGTAAACTCTCTATCTTTAATCATAAGTGTGATTATTCCCTACATCCATTTTCTAATCCCCAAGATTCGTTGTATATTCCATAGATTGTTGTTCCTTATATGAACTGTTTATATCCATCTTTCCTAGAGTTCCTCCTTGTGCTTGCATAACTACTATAGTTTCTTTGTCAAAAACACCTTTTCTATCACCTTTGTTAAGGTGATGCATATGCCTCCATAATCCTTTGGTAAGCAAACTTTGGACCATATAACCTTTGCAGTATAATGTTGATTGTTGTTTCCTTCCCATAAAAATTCCCTTAAATTCTTTTCAGTCTCTTTTAATATGGTTTTTTGTAATGTTATATGGTTTATCCAGTAAGTTGCTAGGTTATTGAGGATTGAGGATACAAGCTGAAGTTTTCCCTTATAGCTCAAAAATTTATCGTGCTAATAGCTAATCCTTCTATTGAATGAGTCTATTAAAAATTTGGAATATGTGGCACTAATTCTCTTTTAAGAAATGTGGACCCCTAGATATTTAATAGGCAACCTAGCTTAGTTTAATCCCGACTCCAGTACTTTTGTAGCAACTTCAAGACTCACATTTGCTAATAGATATAAGTTAATTTGAACTAGGTTGCATCTTTATCCTAACATTGTTTTAAATTTCTCCTAAGTATCCATTAGCAGGTTGATTGACTTTTTTTTAGCCCTACAAAATTATAGGATGAAATGTACAAAGGCTAAAAGAGAGATTTTGGTACCTTTGTATATATAATGGTACTTGAAGTCCAAGGTATTAGAGGTATTCATTATAAGAGAGCATGACATGATTTCCATATTATTAACAAATAAGTAGGGGAAAAGGGGTCCCCTTATCTTAGCCCTTTCTCTACCTGAGACAATTTGGTTAGCTCCCCACTCACTAGAATAGCAAAAGAAGTTATAGAGATGTACTCCTCAAACCATTCCTTGAATTAAGTTGGTCTCCTATAGCTTTAAGCCCCTTAAAGATAAACCTCTAACTTATTGAATCATTAGGCTTTACAGGATCTATTTTTAGTGTGCATCTCTTCATGGAGGTATAGGAATTATATCCTTTAAGTAACTCCTTGCATAGTAGCATATTGTTGTCTACTGTTCTCCCTTTCACAAAAGCATTCTAAGTTGTATTAATGATTTTTCTTAAGATGTTTCTCATTCTGCTGGCTAGTATTTTTACTATAACATTGCAAATTACATTACAATATGATAGGGGTGAATTCCTCAATTTTTCAGGCATTTACTTACTTTAGAATGAGGCTAATGTAGGTTTTATTCCACTCCTTCATAAATTACTTTTTTTAAAGAACTCCTTAACTAATCTGACTACACTTCAACCAATGATGTCCTAATTATATTGAAAAAAAATCTTCCATTAAACCCATCTAGGCTAGGGGCTTTGTCAGGGAGAATGGAGAACATGAGTTTATTGATCTCCTCTTTAGTAACCTCCGTTGTTAGTTCTAATTTATCATGTTTTGAAATTGATTTACTTTTCCTCAGTAAAGTATTTGGGATTTCTTGTACTTTAACATCAATTCCAAGTTGCTTCTTGTAATATTCATAGGATATCCTTTTTATATTATCTTGATTATAAAAGTTATTACTTTCCTCATCTGACAACTACTTGATCTAGTTTTTGTTTCTCCTAGCTTTGATATAATTGAAGTAGTAACTTGTGCACCTCTCTCCATCCTTAATCCATAACATCCTTGATTTTTGTCTCTTCTAAGAATTGATGTTTTTAATGGTGCTCTTGTAGTTAAATATTAGGATTGTCTCTCCCTCCTAAACTTTTTATCTCCTAGTCTAACCATAATTTTGTCCTAGCATTTTAAAGGCTCATTTAAGGAATTTTGACTCTCCATTAGTATAGGGTCCTTAGATCTTTATTTTAAGCTTTTCTAAATTGGCCTTTACTACTTTTAATATTTTAAAGTAGTAGCTTTGATAACCTCTGACATCTATGTTCATTCCTTCTAGTACAACTTCTTTAAAGTTAGGGTGCTTCATCAAGTAGATAAACACTTTGATGGGAAATTTTTGTAGCACCCCACTCTCACAAGACACGTACTTGACATCCTGAGTGATACCCGAGTACGTACCCCATAAGAGTGACATGCTATAATAGCCAGCCAGTAAAATCTTATAACATTTTTTTCTAAACAACACGCACATGTAGAAATCAATAATCAATTTGGGCCTACTTTATTCATAAACTTCTTCAATCGCAGCATCAGAATTTCAATAGCCATTTGGGCCCATTACAAATACAAAATACTTGTAAACATAATATTATTACACTTTAAAATCATTTACAAACCTTTCCACTTTGGAAAGTTATTACAAAACAAAAATATTCAAATATACATGTTACAATAATTGCAGAAGACTCAATTAGATACAAAAATAAGAAAATACAAATACAGACACAAACTGATCCCGACCTCTATCTCTTACTTGAATGAAGTAGGTATACTCCCATTTGCCTAATGGGCTAACTCTTCTGAGCCTAAAAAATATTGCAAATTTTAGGTCAGTTTTGCAAACTCAGTGAGTGACCATTCTTGATGGCTCATTCAATCACATAACACATATCATCACTTATAAACACATAATTCACATCTTTTTCATTTACAATCACTTTAATCATTTGAAGACTTATCGCGTTTAGGAATCAATCAAACTATTTAAATTATACATATCATATGCATATATAATGCTTATGAGACTCACTTTCAATTTGTTACTTTGTTGTGACCAAGTGCCTATAACTATCCCATATTTATTGTAGATATCAGGCTCATTAATAACTGCCCCGTATCTGTTAGAGATATTGGGCTCATTTTACATAGTAAACCTTTAGCTCTTAATCACTTTATGAGCTTTTAAGCTCCTTTTCACATTCTGAGCTTTACGCTCTTTTTCAGTGGCTACTCCAGTCACAACTGCCTTTATATTTCATACATTCATGTAATGGAATGCCTCATTCATATATGATCAATCAGTCACTGTCACATGTTATCGGAACTTAGTCCGACATTCAACATTTACACTAAGAATCACTTTTTCATTTATATGCAAACGTTTAACAATCAAATCATGTATCACTTATTTCATCAAATTAACATACAAGGAGCACTTCAATGTTCTCATTCATGCATCAAAATCATTGGACCTTCAGTGTCTAGAATCAACACAGCCGCTTTCACATTTATAAGATAATTCAAAAGATAATATAAACAAAGCAATCAGTAAGTAAGACCATCTAGGTCAACTCATAGTACACTCTAGATTAGCATTAGTTTCTATGATCCAGTAACATCTGGATGCAGATGATCTATCCTGTATCATCATTATATAAAACACATATTGTACACACATTATTAATTACACAATCACATAAACAGTCAATTTTACACATATGTATATGTGTAATGTGTAATGCATGTTCAATGACAATCCCGGGTATATTTTCTAAATTCACATCTTATGCTCATTCTCATTTTATGATTCATATTTTTCTAGTTGAACTTAGATTGACACGTCATTTGCACGTGATCATTCTAAATTCTCCATTCAAGCTTTACCCTTTGTATGTGTCTAGCTTATTCATAAGCTTATACCTTAAGAACACTTGGTTACTCTATATCATAACTCAATTTCTTGTCATCTCTTTTCTAACCTCATATGATCTCATAATATC
>JANSVA010032122.1:0-14199 GCA_025504915.1 Erythroxylum reticulatum | reverse complement strand
AATGAACAGTTTTCAATGAAGGATTTGGGAGAGGCTAACTATGTTCTAGGGATCAAACTTATAAGGAATCGTAAGAACGAACAGATAGCCTTGTCTTAATTAAGCTATATTGAGAATATGCTCAATAAGTTCACCATGCAAAATTCTAAAAGGTGTTTCACACCTACTAGGCATGGAAACGCAACATGTTTTTCAAGTAATAAAGTAAAAGGTCTAGCAATTTTAGAAAAATTCTTAATGAACCTACGGTAAAAACTAGCATGACCTAAGAAACATCTAATGGATATAACATTATTTGGTGGTGGAAGTTTCTTAATGACATCAATTTTTGCTGGGTTTACCTTTATACCTTTGCTAGAAATCTTATGACCTAAAATAATGTACTCTTGTACCATGAAATGACATTTTCCCATTTAAGCACTAAATGGATCTCTTCAAACCTAATCAAGACTTTCTTTTTAAGTTATCCAAGCATGCATCAAATGAAGTACTAAACATAAAGAAGTCATCCATGAAAATTTCAATGTAAGATTCAAGCATATCAGAAGAAAAATAACGATCATGCATCTTTGAAATGTAGCTGGAGCATTACATGACTCAAATGGCATGCGTTTATATGTAAATGCAACATAAGGACATGTAAAAGTTTTTTTTCTCCTGATCTTCTAAGGATACCGAAATCTGCAAATATCCATTATATCCATCTAAAACACAATAGAAGTCATGTTCAGCTAATTTATCAATCATCTTATCAATGAAACGTAAAGGAAAATGATCTTTCCTAGTGGCATCATTCAATTTCCTATAATCTATGCACATTTTTCACCTAGTTACCTTCCTAGTGGTTATTAATTCATTTTTCCCATTTTCAACCACAGTGGTGCCTCCTTTCTTTGGCACCACATACACTGGACTAATTCAACCAGAATCAGAAATAGGGTAGATAATGCCTACATCTAGAAGCTTTACTACCTCATCTTTCATTGCCTCCCTCATATGTGCATTAAGTCTCCTCAAGGTCTGCACTATCGCCTTACTTCCATCCTCCATGAAAATGTGATGCCTACAAAAGGAAGCTTTTATACTGTTGATATCTATAATTGATCACCCAATAGCATTCCTGTGGTCCCGTAGTACCCTCAAAAGCTGCTCCTCTATAGTACCTGACAAACAAGAAGAAATGATAACTGGTAAGTGCTCAGGTGGGTTAAGATAAATGAACTTCAAATGACTTGGAAGAGGTTTAAGGTCAAGTGAAGGAGGCTCTTCAATTGAAGGCTTCGAAAATATCTTGGCTAGATGTTGGAGAGGCTCGTATGCTCTATAATGTGTTCAATATGCTTGCTCCAACTCAACTCTAATATCCTCTAACTCTTCTTGTAATTCTTACCCTAACTCTTCGATCATTCCTTACACTCCCCCTTCCAAAAAACTTTCGCAAACAACAGAAGAATTATCAGCATCAGAAGAATAAATATCAATAAAATGATAAAAGTCAAAAGTAGAAGGATGCTTCATAACATTGAACACATCAAACACTAGTTCTTTATCTTGAATTCTCAAGATGAGCTTTCCACACTGCATATCAATGATAGTCCGTGCAATGGCCATAAAAGGTCTCCCAAGAATGATAGGGATGTCTTTATCTTCCTCCATGTCAAAGACTAAGAAATCCACCGAGAAGATAAACTTCTCCACCTTGACCAATACATCCTCAATGATTACCCTCAGATAAGTGATGGATCTATCTGCTAGATGAAGTGAAATATAAGTGAGTTTGGGCTATGCAATCATAACTTATTGAAATCAAAAGAGGCATTAAGTTAATACTCGCACCCAAATCCATTAAATCCCTATCTATATGCAATTCACCAATAACACAAGGAATAGTAAAACTTCCTAGATCCTTAAGCTTCGGTGGCAATTTTTTTGACAATATGGCTAAACACTCCTTATTTAGCTTCACTATGACATATTCCTCAAGTCTCCTCTTATTAGACAAAAATTCCTTCAAAAACTTAGCATAAGAAGACATCTGCGCTATGACCTCAATAAAAGGAATGTTTATATGCAATTTTTTAAATACTCAAGAAAATGACCAAACTGCTTATCTAATTGCAAACCTTTCAACCTTTGACGACAAGGAATCCAAGGTCTTACTGGACGTGTGATGGGGTCAACAAATAACCTTGGATGATCCTCCTTTGCGGCTGGTGCTTCCTTGGCCTCCTTATTACTCTCTTGACTCTCTTCTATTTCACTCTTTTCTACTTCTTTATCCTTCTGCTTCTCTTTAACTTCCTCAAGTTATTTGCTATTCTTCAATAAGATTACCTTTACATATTTTCTTGGGTTAGCCTTAGTTGAGCTAGGCAATGAACCTGAAGATACAAACTTACAATCTGGCTTATCTGATTCTTCAAATTTCTGATAGAAGATTCTTGATTCTACATCCTAACCTTAGTGGTGGAGATGTGCTTCGAGAGTTGCTCTTCTAGATTAGATTTCTCTGGTCGCATAGGATTAGGAGCCTTGAAACCTAGAGGTAGCTATCTCTTATCATTGGATGACTGTGGTTGTTGTAACATCCTGTTCCCATACTAAGGATTAGAACCCTAAAATGTGGTACATGTGAGCTCAAAGAGAGATTAAGAAAATGCATTTCATGCTCATTCATAATGTTAACATATACGCATATGAGTTTGAATTTTTGCACATATCAAAATGACTGTACATGCATTCATGGACATTCAAGGTATAATTGTTTCTAAATGTGATTTCTATTGAGAATTGTGGTTTTTATGTGCTGAAAATTGATTTGGAGAGTGTATTTGTCGATTTAGAATTTTGAAGTTTTAGAAAATTTTCTAAAAATTGTTGGGTATTTTTTGACTAGGAAAATTGCCAAATGGCAAAACGATTGTTAAATGGTAGTAAAAATAAGAGTTAAATGACAATGGAAATTGTTATATGTGAGACTAAGATTTAATGACTTATGTTATTGAAAATTAGGAGACAATTGAAGTAGAAATTTGAGACAAAATGGACTAATCATTAAAGTATACCAAATGGAACCATAGGGAAGTGACTTGCCACACCACTTAATGAAGCACATTTTTAGAAATCTCCCTTTTTTCCATCTTCTTCATTTCTCATCTTCTCCATTCTTCTTCTTCTTTACTCACGACACTCTCTTCTCCAAGTCACAAGTTGAACCTTGCTTTCTTCCATCACTAGGCATTCTATTTTCTTCATTTCTTACTAAAGACCTAACCCTACCACCCTTGAATGGTGATGCACGTGTGAGAGAAGAAAGCTATGGTTAAGAGAGAGCTTGAAGAGTTTGAGGATTTTGGAGCTAAACAAGTAAGTATAAGCATCACTCTTCTTGAATTGATGAATGAAACATATTTTGATGATAGTTAAAAGTTAAATATATATAAAATGAGAAAGGGTTCATGATTAAATGTGGAGAGAAATGGGGATAGATTCATATCTTACTTTTGTGTTTCGATGGAAAATAGATTAGGGAATGACATAATGTTGGATTGGGTGAGTGAATGGTGTTTTAATAGGTGTTGGAAAAATGTTGGCTGTAAGAAAAACAATCATTTAACATAGTCGTTATGCATTTTTGGTGAGAAAACACCCTTTTCCCCGATCGCTTCGACAAACCATCTTCTAACACCATTAGTTGTGATGTTATTTAATGTACAATAATTTCTATATGTTTATTATGGAACTGTACCCCCTGGGATCGATAAACCTTTTGGATCTTATTAACCAAAGAGATGCAACTTTATGCTATAGTTTGATCAGCACCAATCACAAACCCTTAAGGAATTCCAAAAATTCTGGTTATATACTTATTCTAACCCTCAACTCTCTTTTCTAGGTTTATCAATATTTAATCAACTGAACGCACTTCTAACACTTGTTCCATTTTTTGAAAACAATACATTATATCACCTTATCTTGATTTTTCATATATAAATATAACTAATGTATCTCCTTCGTAAACAATTTCTCCATAATGTCCATAAACAATTGCTCCTGGGGTGGCCAAATAAGGCTTAGTTGGGCACCTTCACTGATAAAACCGGTCGTTGGCATGCATTATATGGGAAAGACGACTCATTAGCATGACCACTAGGATCTATTAGTGAGAATATAGACTATTTGCACATCTTCGGTGAGGAAAACAACCTATTGAGACATCTTTAAAGGGAAAAATAGCTCGTTGGCACGATATCTAGGAACTTTCCTTAAGAAAACAATTCATTGGCACACCTTCAGTGGGAAAAACAACCAGTTTGGATGTTCATAGGGCATCTTTGGTAAAAAATCAGCACGTTGGCATAGTAGTTTAGTACCTCCAGTGAGAAAATATCCTATTGGCACATATTTAGTGGGAAAAAACCCGAATCACATTGTTGTTGGGCATTTTTGGTGAAAAAACATCCCATTGACACACTTTCTATAGGAAAAATAGGTTATTGGTACAAAAACTGGACACCTTTGGTGTGAAAATAGTCCATTGGCACATATTCTAGGCACTTACTATTAGAAAAAACCTCTTTGCATGGTCATTGAGTACCTTTGGTGACAACAACCTGTTGGCACATCATTGTTGGGAAAAATAGCCCTTTGGCATAGTTGCTAAGCACATTCGATGAGAAAATATCCCATTTCCACACCTTTGGTGGGAGAAATAGTCAATTTGTATGGTCACTAGGCACTTTCGGTGGCAAAACAGCCCGTAATAGTAAAACAGCCTATTGGCATAATGGTTGGGCACCTTCATTGAAAAACTATCCATTGGCACACCTTTAGTGGGCAAAACAATGCGTTGACGTTAATACTGGGCACTTTTGATGAAAAAATAGATTATTGTCATAGGCACTAGGCACCTTTGGTGTGAAAATAGCCCGTTGGCACACCTTTGGTAGTCAAAACAACCTGTTGACACTTTCTCTAGGCACCTTCGGTGAGAAAACAACCCTTGGCACACTTTTTGTGGGTAAAATAGTTCATTGAAATGATTGCTGGGAACTTCCGATTAGAAAACTACCCATTAGCACACCTTTATGGGGAAAAACAAACCATTGGCAAGGTCACTGGGAAGCTTTAATGAGAAAACAACCTATTCGCATACCTTTTCTAGACAAACAGCCTATAGGCGAGGTCGATGGGCACCTTCAATAAGAAGATAGCTCGTTGGCATAAATTTTATAGGCAAAATAATTTGTTGGCACGGTC
The DNA here is from genome assembly GCA_025504915.1 of Erythroxylum reticulatum. Lineage (NCBI taxonomy): Eukaryota > Viridiplantae > Streptophyta > Magnoliopsida > Malpighiales > Erythroxylaceae > Erythroxylum > Erythroxylum reticulatum. The sequence continues at coordinate 8,940 of JANSVA010032122.1, read as the reverse complement.
ATTAGGCCTCTTTGGTGAGAAAGCATCCCGTTGACACAATCGTAGGGAACCTTTGGTGAAGAAACAACTAGTCAACATGGTCGCTATCTTTGTTAGAGAAATTAGCATTTGGTTGACATTCAGTGGGAAAAGTAGCCTATTATCATAGTTACTATGCATCTTCAATGTGAAAACAACTCGTTGGCAAGCAATTGGTGAGAAAACAACCCGTCGATAAGCACTCGTTGGGAAAAACAACCTATTGGCATGATCATTGGGCACCTTCAGTGAGAAACATCCCATTAACATAGTCACTTGTCTCTTTCAGTGACAAAACAGCCGGTTGGCAAAGCTTAGGAGGCAAAAAAACTCGTTCACAAATTCGTTGTGCACTATTGATGAGAAAATAGCCTATTGGCACAACTTTTGGTGGGAAAAACAACAACATGGCATAGTTGCTAGACACCTTCAATGAAAAAATAGCCCGTTGACACACCTTCGGTATGAAAAACAACTAGTTCACACAAAGGCTATGCACTTTTGCCGAGAAAGTAACCCATTGGCACACCTTTAGGGGATAGCAACCTATTGGCACACCTTTAGTGAGAAAACAACCTATTGGCACACCTTCGGTAAGAAAACAACATATTGGCACAACTTTAGTGGGCAAAACAGCCCGATGGCATGGTTACCACTCACTTTCAATGGGAAAACAACCCATTGGTGCGCCTTTAGTGGGCAAAACAATCCACTTTCATAGATGCTGGGCACTTTCAATGAGAAAACAACCTATTAGCACACCTTTGATGGGAACTTTTTTCGAGAAAATAGCTCGTTGGCATATTCAATGGGTACTGTTGATAAGAAAAGAGCCAGTTGGCACGATTGATGTGCACTTTCAGTGGGATATCAACCCATTGGCATACCATTTGTGGTAAAAGAGTCCGTTGGCACAGTCGTTGGGCATCTTTAGTTAGAAAACAACTCCTTGGCACACCTTCGGTGGGTAAAATAGCCCATTAGTACTATTTTTAGGCACTTTCAGTGAGAAAACAACCCATTGGCACAATCACATGGCATATTCAACGAGAAACTAACTAGTTGGGTCACTTTTGGTTTGAAAACAACCATTGGCACTATCGCTTGGCACCATTAGTGAGCAAAATAACCCCTTGGCATATATGTTGGGCATTTTCTTTGAGAAAACAACCCATTGGCACAACTGTTGGGCACCTGTAGTGAGAAAATAACCCATTGGTTCACATTCGGTGTGAAAAATAACTTGTTGACACAGTCAATGATTATCTTCGATAAGAAAAAAAACTTGTAGGAAACCTTTGTTGGGAAAATTAGCTATTTGGCATGATCTTTGTGCATTTTTTGTGAGAAAACATCCTGTTGGTACATATTTGATGGGAAAAACAACCCGTTGGTAAGGACAATGTGCACTTTCAAAATGAAAACATCAAGTTGGCATAATCATTAGTAAGGTTCAGTCAGAAAACAACTATTTAGCTCATCTTTAGTCTAAGAAACAACCAATTGAAATTGTCAATGGGTGTCTTCAATTCAAAATAGCCCGTTGTCACACCTTCTTTAAGCAAAATAGCAAGATGGCGTGAAAGCTAGGCACTTTCTTATGTAAAATAGTTTATTGGCAAGGTTGCTGGGCACTTTTAGTGATAAAGCAGATCATTAGTACACCTTTGATGGGTAAGATAGTCTGTTGGCAAGATCACTAAGAATTTTCAGTGAGAAAATAGACCGTTGGCACATCTTCAGTGAAAAAATAGCACGTTGGCATAATTACTATGCACTTTCAGTGAGAATATAGCCCATTGGCACATCTTTAATTGGTAAAATAGCCCGTTAGCTAGGATGCTAGGGAATTTCAATGAAAAAATAGCCTATTGTTGTAATTGTTGGGCACCTTCAGTGAGAAAATAGTCCATTGGCATACCTTTGACGGGAAAAAACCGATTTATTAGGAAGCTTCAATGTGAAAATACCTTGTTGGCACACCTTTATTAGGAAAATCAGCCAATTGGCACAGTCGATGGGCATCATCGGTGAGAAAATAGCCTATTGGTACACATTTGGTGGGCAAAATAGCCCATTGATATGATGGTTGGGTACCTTTGATGAGAAAAAATCTCATTGGCACGGTCGTTAGGTATCTTCATTCGAGAAAATAATCCGTTGGCCCACCATCGATGGGAAAAATAGCCTATTAGCGTAGTTGTTGGGCATCTTTGATGAAAAAATAGCTCCTTAGTAGACCTTCAGTTAAAAAATAGCCTAATGAGAAGCACTCAATAGGAAAATAGCACTTTGGTGTGGTCATTTGTTTGTTTCGGTGAGGCAAAAACTAGTTGGCACAGCTTTAGTGCGAAAAACAGCCAATTGACATATTCGTTATGCACCATTGGTGAGAAAACACTAGTCAGCATGATCATTAGGCACCTTCACTAGTAAAACTACTTAATAGTACAATTTCTAGGATCTATCAATGAGAAAATAGATGGTTAGCACATCTTCGGTGAGGAAAACAACTTATTGGCACACCTTTTAAGGGAAAAATAACTTGTTGGTACACTTTCGAAAGGAAAAACAACTCGTTGGCATGGTTACTGGGAACTTTCTATTGAATCGGAAAATAAAACATTCAAGATTTGGATAAAATGGTATATTTCAAAACATTTTTACAAATCAGAACACAGCGGAAGCAAGATAACCAAATCAACATGCTAAGCCATACATGATACGGTATATGGAAAATAATTATCTTAAGAACAAGATAGACATTATATTACTGACTCCTTCACTATAGCTTTAACTCCTCGCTGTGCTAGCCTATCCTCAACAATATATCCTCTCCTAAGTGATGTATCGTCTTCTTATTATTGTATCCTTTTCTCGATATTGTATCCTCAAAAAATCTGATCTATCACTTGTTCTTCTTAGACAACTTGGCTAACAAGATCCTTTGGTGGGAAATGATAAGAAAACTTTGGAGGAGATTTTTCTTAGAAGAAAGAAGCCAAAGATGAGACACCTCTCATGGAAATTTCAGCTAACACATGCAAGAAAGGAGAGAGAGTCCAAAAATGCAAGATCACTTCTCTTACACCTTGTCAGTTTCGGTTATGCATGAAAAGAAAGAAAAGAGGAGCATCCAATGAATCACTTCAGTCTTTAATCAAACATAAGGAAGTCATTAAATGAGTCTCTTCTCATTTGTTTTAAGATGGCCATATGAAAAGATTAATAACCTAAAATGACATGTCAATTTGGTTTTAGTGATGAAAGAAGGACGATCATCAATCAAATGCACTTGTTTCAGCATTAATCAAATGAATGCTAAAAGGTTACATTACATGCCATCATTAAAAGACAACCATTAAACTATTTAATGGTAAGATCATTACTCCATTTAATGTTGATAAAGCACGATAAATACCATCTTTATTTAGCAATTCAATGCTAAACGTGTAGCTACAGATTCAGCCCAAATAAAACTGAAATTCCACCTTCCATTTCTTTAAGAAATTGATTTTAATTTACTTAATCAAAATGACCAAATTAAACCAAAATCTAGCCCATTTCTAAATGTTCATTTGGGCTTCTAATTAACCATTAATTAGTGCAAGTCCAACATTCAATCATGGGCTTCAAAGCCTTCATTTATATTTCTTAGTTTAGTTAATAACCTTCCTTCAAGCCAAATGGGGAATCTTATTAGTCTTAGATAATTCAGGCTCCAATAAGCCCAGAATTAATTTAATCTCATTAGAATTAATTCTAACTTATTAACTAAATGTCATTCTACTAAAGATAATTAGTTGAACTTTTGAATTACTAAATATTATGAGAATGCATAATTCAAATAAGATGTCCAATTGCAAACACTATTATGAACCTTATTATAGCCATCTGTATAATAAAAGGTAAAATTACCATTTTTCCCTTATATTAGATTTTCCTTCTTGATCTCCCGTTTTATTCTATATAATGATTAGCACACAAGATCTCTTCTTGGTGTTAAGACTTGATGGGTAGCTAGTCTATCAAACTCCTAGCACCAGTTTAATCACCAATCTCCATAAAACATCTAGAAATGATGATATCACTATAAACTTTTTATTTGACTGAATGTTCCTTAATGTATGTTTCAATTAGTAATTCCAACATGTAGATACTAGATTAATACTCTGTAAAAAACCATTCTGATCATATCAAGAATTATAATGAAACACATATGAGTTCACCACTTATCAAAGTTGTGGTCCATAATAAGCAAATATTAAAATGTTTAAAGATCTACTTTATTCTTCAAAATATACTTTATTCTAAGTGCCATTATCGATAGTCGACTACTATCATGATATAAAACTCATCATTCCCTTAAAGTAGACTCCTTTACTTACATGGAGAAAAATCACATCACTACAGTCTAAATCATAATCAAGCGACCAACTTGATTATTCAACTGTGAATCAATTAATTTAGATTCCACTAACATACATGTTTCCCATACATCTTCATGTATATGTATATTATTAATAAAAGAATATTAGTTCCTTATGACTAGTTATATTATGCTTATACAAATAAAACAAAACTCTTTTGTTTTATTAATAATAAATATTTTCATTACGAAACTGTAACTGGAAGGAGATTAAGTTACATGTAAATACACTTGCTTTCTATGCCACTATATTTACATAACTCCAACAATCTCCCACTTTCCCTAAAGCAAGTTTGACATATTCCTTATTCCTGTCCGTTTTAGGTAACCCTCAAAGCTCTTTTGAGATAATGTTTTTGTGAACGGATCAGCAAGGTTTTGCCCTGTGGGAATCTTTACCATATTCACCTCTCCATGTTGTATTATCTCCTTTATGAGATGATACTTTTACTTAATGTCTTTGAAAGCTTTATGGTTCCTATTTTCTTTGGAATTAGCCACTACTCCACTATTATCACAATAAAGTGTAATGGCTTTTTTTGCCTATGGAACTACCTCTAAATCATTTAGCAACTTGCAAAGCTAGACTGCTTCCTTTATTGTTTGACAAATACTGACATACTCAGCCTCTATAGTCAAATCAATAGTACAAAATTGGTTGACACTTCTCTAGACTGTGGCTTCACCTTATAAAGTAAATATAAAACTAAAAGTTGATTTCCTTAAATCAAAATCTAAATGAAAATTAGAATCTATATATCTTGTTGGAATAAGATTACTTCCTGAATAAATAAGGATTAAGTTCTTCATCCTACGAAGGAACTTAAGTATACACCTAATTGCAATACAATGCTCCATTCTTGGATTGGACTGAAATTTGCTTACCAGTCCCACTACGTAACAAATATCCGGTCTAGTGAAAAGCATTGCATACATTAAACTTCCAAGTATCAAAGCATATGGAATGTTACTCATGCGTTCAACCCCCTCTTTGGTTTTAGGTGCTTGTTCCTTTGAAAGTTTGATTTTATGTCTAGTAGGTGTGAAACCCCTTTTAGAATCTTGCATGGTGAACTTATTGACCATATTCTCAATGTAAGTTAATTGAGACAAGGCTATCTATTTGTTCTTATGATCCCTTATGTGTTTGATCCCAAGAATATAGTTAGCCTCTCCCAAATCCTTCATTTAAAGTTATTCATTCAGTAATCCCTTAACCGTAGATAACATTCCCATATCATTCCTAATAAATAGAATGTCATCAATATACAGGATTAGGAAAGTAACCTTGCCTTCTTGTATTCTTTTATAAACACAAGGCTCATCTTGGTTTTGTATGAATCTATAAGTTTTGATAGACTTATCAAACCTAATATTCCAAGTCCTAGGTGCTTGTTTAAGTCCATAAATGGACCTTTACAACTTGTATACCTTATGCTCATTACCTAGCTAAATAAAACCTCCTAGATGGGCCACATAAATGATTGCCTCCCCATTAAGAAATGCAATCTTGACATCCATTTGCCATATTTGATTATCAAAATAGGATTCTATAGCTAAAAGAATCCTTATGGACTTAAGCATGGCAATCATAGAAAAAGTCTCCTCATAGTCTATACCCTCCTTTTGAGTATAGCCTTAGCTACCAATCTAGCTTTAAAGCTCTCTTCCATTCCATTTGATCCTTTTATCCTTTTGTAGATCCATTTACACCCTATGGCTTTTTTAACTGGTGGTAAATCTACAAGGATCTAGACTTTGTTAGCATATATGGAATATATTTTCAATTCCATTACCTTGAGCCATTTTTTTTCATCAATATCATTAATAACCTATGTATACATAATGGGATCCGTTTCTTCTTAGTCTGAGATGGCTATAATGCCTTCTCCTATACCTAGATACCTATCTGGCTATCTCACAACCCTCCCACTACGTCTAGGCACTACTTAATGTTCAGGTTGCTCTTCTGATTTAACTCTTAAATCCATTTTGACATCTTGTTCTGTTATATCCATAGCAACTCTTGAATTGGATGAAATAAATAACTCCTTTAGTATTACTTCACTTCTTCCTTTGTGATTTCTCACAAATTCTTACTCTAAGAAGGTCGTACTTGTCGATATGAACACCTTCCTATCCTGAGAACTGTAAAAATAGCACCCTGTTCCCATAGAATATCCTACAAATAAACATACTTCTGACCTTAGTTCCATCTTTATGGATTCAGGCCTTAGAACATGGGTTGGGCAACCCTAAGTCCTTAAGCACAATATCCTACAAATAAAGAAACTTCCGACGTTGGTTCCATCTTTGTGGATTTAGACCGTAGAACATAGGTTCGGTAGCCATAAGTCCTCAAGTGTCGTAATAAAGGCACTTAACTAGTCCACAACTCTCTAAGTGTTTTAGGCATCGATTTTGATGGAGCAAAGTTAAGAAGATATGTTGTCCTTTATATGACATATCACTAGAATGATTCCGGAAGGATAGCATAGGACATCATTGGTCTTACCATTTCCAATAAAGTCCTATTCCTCCTCTCAGCTAAAACAATCTATTACGATGTTCGAGGAGCTGAAAAATTGGAAACAATTCCATTGTCAATTAGAAATTGCTTGAACTTTCCAGATAATTAGTCACCCCATCAATCCAATCAAAGATGTTTTAATAGCTTGCCTAGTTACTTCTTAGCTTCAACTTTGAATTCTTTAAACTTTTCAAAGGACTCACTCTTTTTATACATCAAATACAAATATCCAATCTAGAGTAATCATCTATAAAGGTTATGAAATATTCATAACCTCCTATAGCTTGTACGTTTATGGGCCCACATACATCTGTATGTACTGGTCCAATATAGATTCAGTTCTATTTCCTTCTAAAGGAAATAAGGCCTTGGTCAGTTTTCCTTCAATACAAGATTCACAGGTCGATAATGGATCATTATCCAAACCCATAAGGATCCCATCCTTTACTAACCTGTTAAGTCTTTTTTGATTGATATGACCCATTCTTAAGTGCTAAATATATTTTGAATTAATGCTATAGGTATTGAATTGTCTTAGTTTTATCAATTATATGGTGTTTAGTGAGCCTATCATAGGTTCTATAAAAACAATCCCTGTTTAATTATTGCATTACAGATAAAATCCTTATTCTCATATATTGAAACAACATTTTCAAAATATAAGGAATAACCAAAATTTATTAGACAAAAAATAGAAATCATGTTCCTTACAATCATTAGCATGTAATAAACATTCTCTAAATATAACCTATGTCTACTAGGAAAGTATAAGATAACTACTCCCACTGATTCTACTGAAACATAGGATCCATCTGCTATCTTGACTTGAAACTGATCTTTAGGTAGTCTTTTCCTTTGCTGGAACCCCTACAGAGAATAACGAACATGGTTAGTAGCTCCTAAATCTAACATCCAAGAATCAGATAAATCTTCCATATTTCTAGTTCATAACAAACTTAGGAAACCCATATCTTGTTTACATTTGAGGGACTCAAGGTAAACTGGCAAGTTTCTTTTCTAGTGGCACGTCTCATCATAATGGAAACATTTTCCCTTAATGTTCTCTTTGGCCTTCTTTTTCATGGCTTGGGCCTTGACCCTGTTTAGGCCTTCCTTTTTATTAGACCCTTCTTTTTTTTCTTATCCTTAACCTTGGGCTTAGAAGGAGATGCTATATTAGCTTCTGGCCTATGAGCCTTGATATTTAATGTCTCCCCTATACTTTAGAGGATATTCATCAACTCACTAAAGGTGTAATCCTTGCTGTTAAGTTCATAGTCCAACTTCAATTGCTGAAAAGAAGAGTTTAGGTTATTGATGATCATAATCATTTGCATGTCTGCATCCATATCCAATCCAAGCATCTCAGCTTCAGTGACCATAGAGATTACGTTAAGAATTTAATCCCACACCGGTTTACTAGGTTTTTTTCTAAAATTGTAAAAAGTTTGGATAGTTTTCACCTTTGTAGACCTGGCCCTCATGTACCATAGCACGAGTAGCTTTCATATAAGCAATTTTCTTTTGCAGCATACCACTGACAAAAGCTAGAATATAACACTTAGTAGTCTTATCAGCATTCTACCACCGCTTATGTTATTGGACTAGCTCAGGAGTTGAATCTCCACACAAAGGTGTAAGCTCATTTTCAGTTAATACCTATGAAATTAGTTCATATTGAAGAACAATGTCTAGGTTACGTCCCCATAATTAAAGTTATTTGTTATCATATTACATCAAAAACCATAATTTACATTGTTTCATCTAATAAAATATCATCCATATTTATACAACATTGTCCTATAAACATAAACAACTCAGTACACACCGACATATTTGTTGGAGTTATGTAAATATAGTGCCCTGGAAAGCAATTATATTTACATGTAACTTTATATTCTTCAGTTACAGTTTTGTAATGAAAATATTTATTATTAATAAAACAAAAGAGTTTGGTTTTATT
>JANSVA010032114.1:0-14199 GCA_025504915.1 Erythroxylum reticulatum | reverse complement strand
ATCATTTTGACCTAACCTTAACCAACACACATCTTCTTCATTCTTCATCATCAATTCACATCATACATGTATAATTAGCACCATAGAATTCATTTAAATCATCAATTCCAAAAGTTATCCAACAATTCACAAACTTTCACCTAAAGGGGACAATTTTGGTTTTGACTTCAAGAACTCTCTCGACGACACATTTCATTCATATCAACCATGTTTTATGCATATTCAAGTATGGAGAACAACATAGCTTAACACCAAACTCAAAATCATAATGCAGAGAGAGATGAGACAAAATTTACGTAAACTTTCCTTTGATGATATCTTCAAATCCTTTGAGATTTTCTCAAATTTAATGATAAATTTGAGTTCCTTGACCCTAATTTAGCTTAGAACACCTTGATTGAGGTTGAAGAATAAAAAACTTGGTGGAAAAAGAAGTGATGGCTGAAACCCTCTTCCTTCTCCTCTCTTCTCCTTTCTTCTTCTTTCTTTTAATTAAAACTAACTGTTTTAATGACCAAATAATGGGTTGCATGGCCATCCCATGAAGAAGGGTCTAGAATTTGACTCTTCTTTGACCAAACATGGTGAATTTACCATTTGCCCTTAGGTTGTATGAAATTACCATTTTACCCTCCAAACTTTCCTAAATTTGCAATTAAGTCCAAAGTTTAGGAATCTCCAAAACTTTTATTTTTATTTTGTTCCTTAGACTTTTGGAAATAATAACCAAGCCCCTTAACTTTATAAAATTACACATTGGTCCTCCAAGAATTGAAAATTACTATTAAGTCCTTTAACTTTTAACAATTTGCAAATAAATCCTCATGTATATCAACTATTCCAATTAAGCTTTCTAACTGTCCAATAAGGCTATAAATCTTGTCTAATCACCTATAAGGCATTAGAACACATTTAATTTAACCATCATGGTCATATCCATCCAATGGACACGATTGTACACACTTAGAAGCTTATATGTCAGAAATCTTTAAGATTTTGCATATCGAAGAACTCTAAGTTTATAATAAGGCCACATATGACATTATAAATCATTACATATATATCCAAAGGACTTAATTACATCTTTTAACTCATATATAACCATGTATATATCAATATACAGTAGCATCTCTAAGTACAGAACAATACAAAAGGGCTCAAAGAGTTCGACGTTACAAGTCCTCCCCCCTCAAAAGAGTTTCATCTTTAAAACTCCTAAGTTGAGGACACAATAAATTAGGGTATTGGTGTCTCATAGTATCCTCAAGCTCCCATGTCATCTCCTCGACCTTGTTGCTCTTCCAAAGAACTTTAATCGTGGGTACCTCCTTACTGCGTAATCTTTTTATTTATCGATCCAAAATCTGAACGGGTTTCACCTCAAAACTCAGGTCTTCTCTTAGCTCTACTAAAGGTGTCTCCAAAACATAATATGGATCCAATAAATACTTTTTAAGCATCAAGAAATGGAACATATTATGGATCCTATCCAAATTCAATGGCAGTTCCCAATGATACGCCAAAGTCCTAACACCCTACAGGATACAGAAAGGTCTGATATATCAAGGGTTCAGCTTCCCTCATCTCTGAAATCTGATAATATCTTTTCATAGTGATATCCGAAGAAAAACCATGTGATCAACTGCAAACTCTAATGGTCATCGCTCTTATCCACAAAACTCTTTTGACGATCCTGGGTGATTTTGATCTTCTCTCCAATGATTTTTATCTTCTAAGTGGTGACTTCTATCAATTCAGCTCCTTCGATTCTGACTGTACCATCCTTATCCCAACACAGAGGTGTCCTGCACTTCCTCCCATAAAGTGTTGCATATGGTGGTCGGTGTATATACGACAAGTCTCCTCATAAAGATAGTGTCTCTAAATCTTGAGTGCAAACACTGCCACTGCAAACTCCAAATCATGTATAGGATAATTTAGCTCATGCTTCTTCAGTTGTCTAGAAGCATATGTGATTACTCGCCCAGCCTACATAAGTACACAGCCACGTCCCTAGTGACTGACATCATTGTATTCCTCATACCTTACTTCCTGGGTAGGTAGGGCAAGCACTGGTGCTGAAGTCAATCGTTTCTTCAGCTCCTGGAAACTTGCCTTGCATTTGTCATCCCCCTGAAATTTTATTCCCTTTCAGGTAAGCCTTAATAAAGGAGTTGTAAGCATGGAAAAATCCTCAAAAAATCTTCGATAATAACTAACTAATCCCAGAAAGCTACGGACTTCTGTCACATTCTTGGGTTGTTCATATTAAAGTATAACTTCCACTTTCTTCAGATCTACAAAAATACCTTCCCCTGATACCAAATGCCCAAGGAATTCTATCTCCCTCAGCCAAAATTCACATTTTGAAAAGTTTGCATACAACTATTTTTCGTGAAGTATTTGTAGCCCAATCCGGAGATGTCTAGCATGCTCCTCTTCATTCCTGGAGTAAATCAGAAGATCATCAATGAACACTACGATAAATTGATCTAAATAAGCAGGGAACACCCTGTTCATGAAATCCATAAATACTGCAAGTGCATTTATCAATCCGAACGGCTTCACAAAAAATTCATAATGTCTATACCTCGTTCAGAAAGCAGTCTTGTGCACATCTTTTTCATCAATCTTCAACTAATGGTACCCGAATCTCAAATCTATCTTTGAGAATACTGTAACTCCTTTTAACTAATCATACAAATCATCGAACCTAGGAAGTGGATATTTATTCTTGATGGTAACCCTATTTAACTGTCGATAATCAACATAAAAGAGGAGGGTTCCATCCTTTTTTTGACAAATAATACTGGTGCTCCCTATGGTGAATGACTTGGTCTGATTAAACCCTTATCCAACAACACTTGTAGTTGAATCTTCAACAATTTCAATTTTGTTGGTGTCGTGCGATACAATGGTATAGATATTGGTGTCGTCCCTAAGACCAAGTTAATAATGAAATCAAATATCCGATCAAGTAGCAATCCAAGTAACCCCTCCGGAACAACATTGGGGAACTCACGTACAATAGGGACATCACTTAGTTTGACCCTTTGTGCTAAAGTGTCAATCATATAAGCAAGGTATGCTTGGCACCCTTGATGAATCAACCTCTAGCCTTGATCATCGATATCAAACAACTCAGGAATATCTGTCGGTCACCAGTAAATTTAGTCGGGACTCCATCCTAAGGTTTAAACTCCACCTTTTTCTTAAAACAATCAACCCTGGTGCAATACCTCTCTAAGAAGTCAATTCCCAATATCACCTTAAAATCCCAGAGATTGAGGGTAATAAGATCTACCTATAACCAGCATCGCCAATCTTTATCTCACAGGTTGTATGTACTTAATCACAAGCCACTTGCTCTCCAAAAGGAGTGACTACAATGAGAGGGGGATCTAACAGCTCTGAGGGATGACTAATATCCTCGGCAAAGGTAATGCTGACAAATGACGTTTGCGCATTAGTGTCAATCGAAACTTTGGCATCTCTATCGAGAACACAGATAACACATATAACACCTTATAACACTGCGTGTTAGTAGCTCATTCTACTTACGAGTTTATCGGTACTATATAGAACATGCATCATAATAGTGGCAAAGGTCCAACCTTGCGACGACTTTCCCTTCCTCATCCAACCATGCTATTACTATAAAATAAAAAAAGACATTATTTAATAAAATAAAACAGGCTAAGCGTAGTTTATCCGATATCCTAAACATCCCAAGGAATATCGATAAGTACTCTAATCGAGGTTGAAACCATCCGACCGTTAAGGATGTCAACTTAACGATTCAAGACTCAAATTCTTGACCAAAGTCTTTCGACACCTAGACTTGACTCCTAACGCTCATGAACTTCTTGCAAATAGAGGTAATACTTTTGAAAACGTACTAACCATGGAACAGATGCCAATTTAATTGTCACGACCTGGTACCACTTTAGGCCCATGACAACCACTACATAACTGGGCTAAGGACACTAACAGTATTCTTAATCTGACTATGCGAGGCTAACTGAATTTCTTTTTGAAAAATTTGGGCAGCACAACGACTGTATTTTAGAAATCCCAAAACTAGCACATAATTTTAAACACACTTCTATATTCACATCCAACCATAATTTTAGGACTTTAAAGTCCACTCAAGGTAATCTCAACAGTAGTATTAAAAGTTCATACATAAAATCATTTATAAAACATTAGACGGTCAAAAGTTAATCAACAAAATCATAAAGCATAACTACATAAACAGAGTTCATGATCCATTAGACAACAAAAGTAAAAACTAAGAAACTACCCACGTTTGATCATACCTTGAAAATGCCAAAAGACCCACGACTTCACTCAGAGCTTCAAACTCACTAAATTAACTTGTATGGTTGGAAAGTGGAGGGGGGGGGGGGGTGAGTATATTATGTAGTCAGTGAGCAGGAAAAATATATAACGTAAATAGGACTCGATACACACCAAGACAATACAGATAACCCATAAAGTGAACATACAACTCGTAAAATCATGTAGGCCTAGCCTATGATGCATCACATACTAGTTAGGAACCATATAGGCTTAGCCTATTAATTCCCTCATATATGAACACAGGTTCCAATAACAGTGCACAAAGCATAAAAACATCATTTGTATACATCAAATCTCAACAAAAAACAATTATCAGAATACGCCAAAACAATCATGTGTGACACCACTAGTCGGCCAAACTAATGTGCACACCCACCGATTCCCGGTATTGGCACGACTTTCATTCGTGGTGAGTTCGGACTATAGTTGACAAGAGCGTCATGACTCTAGGCGATGACCTTGTCGGTGTCTAGACCCTAGGTGTGGAATCATCCGCGAGTCCCATAGAAAGGTATCAATACGGTGACTTGATTTTCATGTACCAGCATCAAGGGTATAGGGGTTGCTTAATCAGTTGTGCCCAGCACACGATTGGCCAATCGTTTCCTCACCAATGACAAAAAAATCATATACAACAATTAAGTACACAAAAATCAAGTAAAGCACCACATTTTTATTTATTGGTCTAACCGATAAAATGAAACCGTATAATGGCTCTATGCCAAAGAGACCAAATATATGTAGAATATATGACTCGGTTATGCTTATGTAAATTCGAAAACATTATTTCATGCAATAAAAATTATCTTTTGCAATGCAAGTGCAAAGTTATTCAAAAATGTAGTTTCATAAAATAAAGCATTATTCTTTGTACTTTGAACTCAGATTTGTTAAAAACAATAACGTTTCTCAAAATATGTAATAAAAATATCAGTTTCAAAAATCATGTTTAAACATTATTTCATATAATAAAAATTATCTTTTATACTTCAAATGGATAGTTGTTCAAAACAATGACGTTTATTAACTACCTAAACATATTAACATCCATTTGAAATTCAATTCTACCATACGTTGCCTAGGTTCAAAATTCACATACAAGTCATCAAGCTTGTCTTAGGATGTTCTAATCATATTCGAGAAATATAGTTTCCCAAACTCACCTCAAAAGAAGGTATACACTCTCTTAGCGTCAACAATCCTAAGTACGGGCTCCTTGATTCACAACTCTCAAGCCTTTATATATAAAAATGATACACAATGAAATTACTACCTAAACATAAATTTCCTATTTATACACCCTCATATAGGTGTGTAAAACATAATATCACTCCCTATAAGCTATAGAATTTGAACATTAAACTTCTCACAGGTTTACTTCCTTACTAGTCACATTAGCTTTTCTTTTGCATTTTCTAAGGCATTTAATGCCTTTAATCCCATACTTACTCATTTTCAAACGTAATTAAGCACATCTCTATCCAAGCACATTAGGCCATTACTCGTCAATCTAAGCAACAATTCAAGTTCACTCTAAGTTGACATAAAATTCTTTTCCAATGCACACCATTATAAAGCCATAAATACTAAGCCAAGTTCACTTAGGCATTTTATCAAACACCTAATGTGCATGATTTTTAAGTCACATTTTCAAGACTTTGTCATAATAATTCATGCTCCTATCATGTCATAGAATAACATTTCCAATCAATGACACATTCCACCATGCCATTCAAACTAATTTCCTTCATTTAGGCTACATTTTATCAATTGTATAACTCATTACATTAATCCACCTCTACTCCATCATTTCGACCTAACCTTAACCAACACACATCTTCTTCATTCTTCATCATCAATTCACATCATACATGTATAATTAACACCATAGAATTTATTTAAATCATCAATTCCAAAAGTTATCCAACAATTCACAAACTTTCACCTAAAGGGGACAATTTCAGTTTTGACTTCAAGAACTCTGTCCATGACACATTTCATTCATCTCAAGCATATTCAAATATGGAGAACATCATAACTTAACACCAAACTCAAAATCATAATGTAGAGAGAGATGAGACAAAATTTACGTAAACTTTCCTTTGATGATATCTTCAAATTCTTTGAGATTTTCTCAAATCTAATGATAAATTTGAGTTCCTTGACCCCAATTTAGCTTAGAAAACCTTGATTGAGGTTGAAGAATAAAAAACTTGGTGGAAAAATAAGTGATGGCCGAAACCCTCCTCCTCCTTCTCTCCTCCTTTGTTCTTCTTTCTTTTAATTAAAACTAAGTGTTTTAATGACCAAATAATGGGTTGCATGGCCACACCATGAAGAAGGGTCTAGAATTTGACTCTTCTTTGACCAAACATGGTGAATTTACCATTTGCCCTTAGGTTGTATGAAATTACCATTTTACCCTCCAAACTTTCCTAAATTTGCAATTAAGTCCAAAGTTTAGAAATCTCCAAAAATTTTATTTTTATTTTTTTTCCTTGGACTTTTGGAAATAATAACCAAGCCCCTTAACTTTATAAAATTACACATTGGTCCTCTAAGAATTGAAAAATTACTATTAAGTTCTTTAACTTTTAATAATTTGCAAATAAATCCTTATGTACATCAACTTTTCCAATTAAGATTTCTAAGTGTCCAATAAGTCTATAAATCTTATCTAATCACCTCTAAGGCAGTAGAACACATTTAACGTAACCATTATGGTCAAATCCATCCAATGGACTCCGTTGGAAACACTTAGAAGCTTATATGTAGGAAATCTCTAAGATTTCGCATACCGAAGAACTCTAAGTATATATAAGGCCATATATAACATTATAAATCATTACATATATATCCAAAGGGCTTAAGTACATCTTTTAACTCATATATAACCATGTACATATCAATATACAGTAGCATCTCCAAGTACAGACCAATACAAAAGGGCTCAAAGAGTTCGACGTTACAAGTCCTCCCCCCCTCAAAAGAGTTTCGTCCTCGAAACTCCTAAGTTGAGGACATAATAAATGGGGTTATTGGCATCTCATAGTATCCTCAAGCTCCCATGTCATCTCCTCGACCTTGTTGCTCTTCTAAAGAACTTTAACCCTGGGTACCTCCTTGCTGCGTAATCTTTTTGTTTATTGATCCAAAGTCTGAACTGGTTTCACCTCAAAACTTAGGTCTTCTCTTAGCTCTGTTAGAGTTGTCTTTGAAATATAATATGGATCCGATAAATGCTTTTTAAGCGTCGAGACATGGAACACATTATAGATCCTATCCAAATCCGGTGGTAATTCTTAACGATACGCCACAGTCCTAACACCCTTTAAGATACGGATAAGTCCGATATATCGAGGTTCAGCTTCCCTCAGCTCTGAAATCTGATAATAACTTTTTATGGTGATAGTCAAAGAAAAACCATGTGACCAACTGCAAACTCTAATGGTCATCGCTTCTTATCCACGTAACTCTTTTGACGATCCTGGTTCATCTTCTCTCCAATGATTTTTATCTTCTGAGTGGTGACTTCTATCAATTAGGCTCCTTCAATTTTGGCTGTACCAACCTCATCCCAATACAGAGGTGTCTTGCACTTCCTCCCATAAATTGCTTCATATAGTGGCATATCGATACTTATCTGATAACTATTGTTATAAGCTAACTCTATCAAAGGCAAGTGCTAGTCCCAACTTCCTTAGAATTTCATCAGATATGCTCTAAGCATGTTCTCCAGTGTCTAAATGGTCCTCTCTGACTGACCATTAGTCTGGGGTGGAAGGTAGTATTAAACTTCAATTTAGTCCCTAATGATTTCTTGAATTTCGACCAAAATCATAAGGTGAATCTCAGATCCTTATATGATATTATAGAAACTGGCACCCCGTGCAGCTTCATAATCTAATCGATATACAACTTTGCTAATCTCTCCGATGAGTAATTGTGTGGACTAGCAGAAAATGTACAGACTTCGTCAATCTATCCACTATAACCCAAATATCATCGTGACCCTTCGATGTACTAGGTAATCTAACAGCAAAATCCATTATTACATGCTCCCACTTCTATTCCGAAATAGGTAAAGACTGTAACATACCTACGGGTTTCTGATGCTTTGCCTTAATCTGTTGATAAAGAAGGCATCTGGCCACAAACTCCGCTATCTCTCTCTTCAACCTTGACCACCAATAACTTTCTCTAAGAGTTCGATACATCTTGGTACTACTAGGATGTATAGCATAAGCTGAATTGTTAACTTCCTCCAAGATATCTCGCCTGAGTCCTTAGTCATTTGGCACATAGACTCTGCCTCTAAAAACTAACAACTTGTCTTCTCTCAGTCTAAGCCCCTAACTCTCTTCGGATGATAGTTTTTGCTGAATAACTCTAAACTCGGGATCATCGGCCTATGATCTCTAGATCTTATCAAATAATTTCGGCCAAACTTCAAATCGTGCTAGCAATGTTCCGTCATCCTCTACCACTGAGAACCTAACCCCAAGGCTGTGCACACTCATCAAATGTGTTATATAAGGATCTTGCCTATCAGTTACTGTTGAACAAGACTTACGAATCAGTGCATCGGCTGCTACATTTACTTTTCCCAGTTGATAGTCGATTATTAAGTCGTAATCCTTAATCAATTCCAATAATATCCTTTGTATGATGTTTAGCTCCTTTTAAGTCATTAGGTACTTCAGACTCTTGTGATCGGTATATAGATGGCAAGTCTACCCATAAAGATAGTATCTCTAAATCTTGAGTGCAATCACTCCCGCTACAAACTCCAAATCATGTATAAGATAATTTAGCTCATGTTTCTTCAGTTATCTGAAAGCATATGCGATTACTCGCCCGGCCTACATAAGTACACAACCACGTCCCTAGTGACTGGCATCACTGTATTCCTCATACCTTACACCCTGGGTAGGTAGGGCGAGCACTGGTGCTGAAGTCAATCACTTCTTTAGCTCCTAGAAACTTGCCTTGCATTTGTCATCCCATTGAAATTTTATTCCCTTCCGGATAAGCCTTAACAAAGGAGTTGTAAGCACGGAAAAATCCTCAACAAATCTTCGATAATAACTAGTAATCCCAGAAAGCTACGGACTTCTGTCACATTCTTGGGTTGTTCCTATTCAAGTATAGCTTCCACTTTCTTCGGATCTATAAAAATACCTTCCCCTAATACCACATGCCCAAGGAATCCTATCTCCTTAAGCCAAAATTCACATTTTGAAAAGTTCACATACAACTATCTTTCGCGAAGTATTTGTACCACAATCTGGAGATGTCTAGTATGCTCCTCTTCATTCTTAGAGTAAATAAGAAGATCATCAATGAAGACTATGATAAACTGATCTAAATAAGGAGGGAACACCCTGTTCATGAAATCCATAAATACTGCAAGTGCATTTGTTAATCGGAACGGCATCACAAAACATTCATAATGCCCATACCTCATCCGGAAAGTAGTCTTGTGCACATCTTTCTTATCAATCTTCAACTGATGGTACCTGAATCTCAAATTTATCTTTAAGAATAATATAGATCCTTTTAACTGATCAAATAAATCATCGACCCTAGGAAGTGAATATTTATTCTTGATGGTAACCCTGTTTAACTGTCGATAATCAACACAAAAGCAGAGGGTTCCATCCTTTTTTGACAAACAATACTGGTGCTCCCTATGGTGAATGACTTGGGCTGATGAACCCTTATCCAACAACTCTTGTAATTGAATCTTCAACAATTTAAATTCTGTTGGTGTTGTGCGATATAGTGGTATAGATATTGGTGTCGTCCCCAGGACTAAGTCAATAGTGAAATCAAATTCCCGATCAAGTGGCAATCTAGGTAACTCCTCCGGAAAAACATCGTGGAACTCGCGCACAATAGGGACATCACCGAATTTGACCCTTTGTGCTAAAGTGTCAATCATATGAGCAAGGTATGCTTGGCATCCTTGACGAATCAACCTCTAAACTTGATCATTGATATCAAACAATTCGGTAATATCTGTCGGTCACTAGTAAATTTAATCGGGACTTCATCCTGAGGTTTAAACTCCACTTCTTTCTTAAAATAGTCAACCCTGGCGCGACACCTCTTTAAGAAGTCAATTCCCAATATCACCTTAAAATCTCAGAGATCGAAGGGAATAAGATCTACCTCTAACCAGCATCACCAATCTTTATCTCACAGGCTGTATATACTTAATCATAAGCTACTTGCTCTCCAATAGGAGTGACTACAATGAGAGGGAGATCTAACAGCTCTTAATGATGACTAATATCCTCGGCAAAGGTCATGCTGACAAATGGCCTTTGTGCGTTAGTGTCATTCAAAACTTTGGCATTTCTATCGAGAACACAAATAATACATATAGCACCTTATAACACTACCCGTTAGTAGTTCATTCTGTTTACGAGTTTACCGGTACTACATAGAACATGCATCACAATAGTGGCAAACATCTAACCTTGCGACGACTTCCCCTTCCTTGTCCATCTATGCTATCACTATAAAATCAAAGAAAAGACATTGTTTAATAAAATAAATCAGGCTAAGCGTAGTTTATCCGATATCCTAAACATCCCAAGGAATGTCGACAAGTACTCTGATCAAGGTTGAAACCATCTGACCGTTCAGGACATCAACTTAATGATTTGAGACTCAACTTCTTGACCAAAGGCTTTCGACACCCAGACTCGACTCCTAACACTCATGAACTTTTTGCAAATAGAGATAATACTTTTGAAAATGTACTAACCATGGCTCTGATACTAATTTAATTGTCACGACCTGGTACCATTTTGGGCCCATGACAATTGCCGCATAATTGGGCTAAGGACACTAACGGTATCCTTAATCCGACTATGTGAGGCTAACTGAATATGCTTTTTTGAAAAATTTGAGCAATATAACGACCGTATTTTAGAAGTCCCAAAACTAGCACACAATTTTAAACACACTTCTATATTCACATCCAACCATAACTTTAGGACTTTAAAGTCCTCTCAAGGCAATCTCAACAACAGTATTAAAAGTTCATACATAAAATCATTTATAAAACACCAGATAGTCAAAAGTTAATTTACAAAATCATAAAGCATAAGTACATAAACATAGTTCATGAGCCACTAGACAACAAAAGTAAAAACTAAGAAACTACCCATGTGTGGTCATACCTTGAAAATGCCAAAAGACCCCATGATTCCACTCAAAGCTTCAAACTCACTAAATTAACCTATATGGTTGGAAAGCAGAGGGGGTGAGTACATTATGTAGTCAGAGAGCAGGAAAAATATATAACGTAAATAGGAATTGATACACACCAAGACAATACAGATAACCTATAAAGTGAACATACATCTCGTAAAATCACGTAGGCCTAACCTATGACGCATCGCATACTGGTTAGGAACCATATAGGCCTCACCTATTAATTTACTCGTATGATGAACATAGGTTCCAGTACCAGTACACAAAGCATAAAAACATCATATGTATACATCAAATCTCATTCGAAATCAATTATTAGAAAATGCCAAAACAATCATGTGTGCATCACTAGTCGGCCAAACTAATGTGCACACCCATCGATCCTTGGTGTTGGCTCAACTTTCATCTGTGGTGAGTCCGGACTATAGGCGGCAAGAGCATCACGACCCTAAGTGATGTCCTCGTCGGTCTCTAGACCCTAGGTGTGGAATCATCCGTGAATCCCGTAAAAAGGTATCGATACGGTGACTCGACTTTTATTTACCAACATCAAGGGTACAGGGGTTGCTTAATCAGTTGTGCCCAGCACATGATTGGCCAATCGTTTCCTCACTTATGAAAAAAAATCATATACAACAATTAAGTAAACAAAAATCAAGTAAAGCACCATGTTTTTATTTATCGGTCTAACTGATAAAATGAAACCGTACCATGGATTTAAGACAAAGAGAACAAATACATGCAGAATACATGACTCGGTTATGCATATGTAAATTCCAAAACATTATTTCATGCAATAAATGTTATCTTTTGCAATCCAAGTGCAAAGTTATTCAAAAATGGAGTTTCATAAAATAAAGCATTATTCTTTGTACTTTCAACCCTAATTTGTTAAAAACAATAACGTTTCTCAAAATATGTAATAAAAATATCAGTTTCAAAAATCATGTTGAAACATTATTTCATACAATAAAAGTTATATTTTATACTTCAAATGGATAGTTGTTCAAAACAATGACGTTTATTAACTACCTAAACATATTAGCATCCATTTGAAATTCAATTATACCATACGTTCCCTAGGTTCAAAATTCACATACAAGTCATTATACTTGTCTTAGGATGTTCTAATCCTATTCGAGAAATAAGGTTTCCCAAACTCACCTCAAAAGAAGGTATACACTCTCTTAACTTCAACAATCCTAGGTACGGGCTCCTTGATTCACAACTCTCGAGCCTTTATATATAAAAAGGATACATAATGAAATTACTACCTAAACATAAATTTCCTATTTATAAACCCTCACATAGGTGTGTAAAATATAATATCACTCCCTATAAGCTATAGAATTTGAACATTAAACTTCTCACAGGTTTACTTCCTTACTAGTCACATTATCTTTTCTTTTGCATTTTCTAAGGCATTTAATGCCTTTAATCCCATACTTACTCATTTTCCAACATAATTAAGCACATCTTTATCCCAACACATTAGGCCATTACTTATCAATCTAAGCAACAATTCAAGTTCACTCTAAGTTGACATAAAAGTGTTTTCCAACGTACACCATTATAGAGCCTTAAATACTAAGCCAAGTTCACTTAGGCATTTTATCAAGCACCTAATGTGCATGATTTTCAGGTCACATCTTCAAGACTTTCTCATAATAATTCATGCTCCTATCATGTCACATAGTAACACTTCCAATCCATGACACATTCCACCACTCCATTCAAACCAATTTCCTTCATTTAGGCTACATTTTATCAATTGTACAACTCATTACATTAATGCACCTCTTCTCTATCATTTCGACCTAACCTTAACCAACACACATCTTCTTCATTCTTCATCATCAATTTACATCATACATGTATAATTAACACCATAGAATTCATTTAAATAATCAATTCCAAAAGTTATCCAACAATTCACAAACTTTCACCTAAAGCGGACAATTTTGGTTTTGACTTCAAGAACCCTCTCCATGACACATTTCATTCATCTCAACCATGTTTCATGCATATTCAAGAATGGAGAACAACATATCTTAACACCAAGCTCAAAATCATAATGTAGAGAGAGAAGAGACAAAATTTACGTAAACTTTCCTTTGATGATATCTTCAAATCCTTTGAGATTTTCTCAAATTTAATGATAAATTTGAGTTCCTTGACCCCAATTTAGCTTAGAACACCTTGATTGAGGTTGAAGAATCAAAAACTTGGTGGAAAAAGAAGTGATGGCCGAAACCCTCCTCCTTCTCCTCTTTTCTCCTTTCTTCTTCTTTCTTTTAATTAAAACTAAGTGTTTTAATGAGCAAATAATGGGTTGCACGGCCATACCATGAAGAAGGGTCTAGAATTTGACTCTTCTTTGACCAAACATGGTGAATTTACCATTTGTCCTTAGGTTGTATGAAATTACCATTTTACCCTCCAAACTTTCCTAAATTTCCAATTAAGTCCAAGGTTTAGGAATCTCTAAAATTTTTATTTTGTTCCTTAGACTTTTGGAAATAATAACCAAGCCCCTTAACTTTATAAAATTACACATTGGTCCTCCAAGAATTGAAAATTACTATTAAGTCCTTTAACTTTTAACAATTT
>JANSVA010032103.1:0-14200 GCA_025504915.1 Erythroxylum reticulatum | reverse complement strand
ATTAAGAAAAACGACCAGAGGTTGCATTCTATATTGCAATCCTTGGAATTAAATTTTTGATTTGACCTCCAAGGGTAAGAATAAAAAGTCTTTGAATCACTTTTGTAGGTAGAATTCAATTAATAAGCCTAGTGATTAATAGTTTACATGTATAAAATTTGCACATATTTTGCTTACAAAGTATATCATGAAGCTAACGAAAAACTAATGATGTAGTTCCTATATGTTAGAAACACTACTAAACATGCACTAGCTAAAATGAAATGAAGTGAACTATGTCTTCCTAAGTAAGAAGGGGGTCTAGGGATAATTCTAGTTAGAATAAATAATAAATTATATTTGTGGAATCTTTAATGATAAATAGGCTTTGTGAGTCAAGTGGTGTTACCTAAACAATGAAAGATCTAGTGCATTCAACCCCAGGTTTAACTCATCTGGATTATTTTGAATATCCTTAAGTTAAGAGAAAAAGTTAGATCCATTGGAAATCATTGTTCTTCTGGTATAATCAATTGTTAGGTTTGTGGCCACTAAATAGAGTTACATATTTTAATTTTTAAAGAACCCAATTCTTGATAATGCTTTAGTGGAATAAGTTTTTAATAACTCATATTTATTTCTGGAACAAATGCTAAGAAGCAATACTATTGAGCATATTCTCAATTTTAATCTTACCCTTAACTAGGAAGACAAAATGAGGTGAACTAAACACTCCTCTAGCGCTTTTTATAAACACCAATTATCAGAAATTTTTTAGAAAATATGAACCTAATATAAGTTATCATAATATAATATGGATAAAACAAGAACAGAAAATAGTTTTTACAGCTTTCTTATAAGGATAAAATTTAACAACAGATAGATTAAATAACTTTCGTAACCTTTCTACAACTTATGTTCTATGCAATGATGAATTTAAATCTATTGCTTACCTCTTTTCCAAGTGCAATTTTCTCTTCCCATTTAGAATCAAATGCAATGTAGTAATAAGGACACTTCAGGTACTAGCTTACAGGAGCAAGACATTTTATTTTTCCATAAACAAATGATAAAGAGGGAGGATTTAACTGTGCATAAGATTGTTTTTGGAAATATCATATGTACTTTTTCAAGTGAAAGGAATAAAAGGATACATTAAAAAATATCAAAATAGAAGAACTATCTATTGTAAGAGTTAATAAATAACACAAGATTTCAAATATTTGTTTATCAACTTCTGGCAAGTTGATTTTTCTAAGGAGGGATATTGGATATTAAAGCGATGAAATTGAGGGCTATCATCTACCATTGTATCAACCAACAAATTGGCAATGGAGATAAAACTTGGACTTGGTTTGATAATAGGTTGGAAATTTGCCCTCTAACCCAATTTCCAAATTTCCTAAGTCTGAGTACTTGAATGGCACTCAACTTAAAAGTCTCTTCTTTGATAGTGAATGGTGAATAGAAAGGAAATTTTAGAGGTTTTCAATCTCTTATGGTCTACTTCCCCTCTCTTTAAAACACTGCAAATAAGGACAACATCTCTTGGGGACTTACTTTGATTGGATGTTTTCCGAAACAATCATGCTATAAATTATTCTATATCAATTAACTTGTGGTTCTTTGGTTTCAGCTACTTTGGAAAAACTCCATTTGTCTAAAAACTTCCTTCATTAGTTAGCTTGCCATTAAAAATAAACTTCAGTTCAGAAGTCAATGAAGTGGGAGTGTGGATGATACTCGCATACTATGTTGTAATCTAGTAGAGGATAGAGACCATTTCTTTTTCCTTTACAACTTTTCATAAGCAATATGGAGTAGACTTTTACACTTATTTCCTTTACAACACTGCAATTTCCATTAGGAATCAGTGCTAAACTAGGTGATTAGTTATATAAGAAGGCTGTAACCTAATGTTATTTTAATTAAAGATGCTTTTATCATCTCCATCTATTGCATCTGGAAGGAAAGAAATAATAGAAGATTTGATGCTAGGTAAGAAGATAAATACCTGGTTGTGCACAAGATCATCAATATGATCAGTGCTCACCTCTTTGCCAGGAATGCTTAGAACCTCCTTTCCACTAATATGAAGAGTATATGGCAACTTTAATCTTTAGATTCCTTTTCTATTTTTTGTAACTTCTTGTAGGCTTAATGCCTTGAATGCATTATACTTGTTGCAATACTTTCTACTACATAAATACTTCATTCATTTTTTTAAAAAACATACAAATTACAACATTCTCCTTCTCTTTGGATGTTATTCACCATTAAATACTTAATAATGTATTGTTTGAAATTTTAGTAAGATAAACAAATCATTTAGCAATGTAGGATGAAGTAGTATTAGTTAGATTAATTTTTCTTAATTGATAGAATAATGTATGCTATCTTTACATTGTAAGTTTAAATTGGGTACTCCATCGTACATTTTGTATATCTCATTTTTAAGGTTTATTCCAAAACCCTTCTATTGATTTTCATTATAAAGTCAAAGAAAGTAAGAAAAGGGAAATAATTGAAATATAATTAAAGAAAAAATAATATAAGAATGTATAGTAAAATTCAAAATAATAAATAGTGGAGAAATTATCTACTTTACTAAATTAATAATCGATGAACTATCATCCCATACATATTTGACACTAATAAAATGAAGTATCAAATGAGGGAATTATTTTGCAGTGTCAATTTTGGAACATCCTAAATGGAAGGGTTATCAAAGAGGCCTCGTGTATTTGTATCTTGTTCTCCTTATCCCATTTGACAACATTCCTTAAGTAATTGAATGTTTCATTGGTGGTCGCTAAGTATCTAACCTTTACTTACCATACAAAAATTTTGCAACTTGTACATAGGTTCAGTAAAATCGCCAATTGGAATATGGCACGCACCTTTAGGATCATGTCCATTGAAATTTTCATATATACACTTAGAAAAGGCTAAATGCTTCCAACATTCTCAAAGATATTATGTCTATGATTTTACTAAAATGGTCACACCTTTTGTTAGTAATTAAAGCTTCCTAACAAAAACTAATTTCAATGTCATTCTACCTTGTTTTTTTTCTTTTGCTTTATTTCAATCATAAAATTATGGAAATTTAGTGAAATCCACCATATACCTTAACTTCAACATTAGTTTAAGAAGTTCATAAAAAAATTTAAATCCTTATATTAAAATTTTACTTAACAAACTTCAGAACATATAGTAGCACGTCTCTTAAAAATTTGCTCCTTTTTTCTACATCACTTTAACCATTTCTTGCCTCTTCATATGCTCTTGATCTGATATCATAATATTTCTATTAGATCTCGAAGATGTTAAGATGATTTGGATATCGAATATCCATAGCAAAGCTCTATATAAACTAATTAGTGAAAGGTCGGAGACAAGAAGGAATTAATAAGACTTCTAAAAATTTATATGTCCACTAGTGAGCTTAATGCTAAGTCTTTCTTTATTAGAAGATATTATTGACAAATTAAGTACACCTATTATTCTTAAGTAATACAGTAGTGAATAAAGTATCGATTATATGAGAAAAACATTATAACACTAGTAAACTTCTCTGTCTTTTTTATGAAAAAAGAAAGATTCTTTAAGGCTTAAAATGAGCATCAAGCGAACTTAACTACAAAAGAAACAAGTACAACTTAACCCATTTCAAGAGTAACAAATACGACACAATCTACATTAGTTTAACATTTTCAATTTTGATCCAAACTCCATCTTCTCAATATTGCTTTCATTCTCTATAAAATGTGAGGTTATAAGATTTCCCTTATCCAACAACATACTTTTTGAGCTAACTCACATTTATCCCTTGTAGAGTTTTTGAACATCCTCTTATTCCTTTTCTTCTAAATGGAATAGACTGAACAACTTGTAGTTAGAATGATGTCAAGACGATCTCCTCTCTTCATTTTGTATAACCTATAAGCCCATGCGAGTATATCTAGTCACTCCTGGTGAGGACAATGCAACTCCATCATATGTAATAATATGCTCCAAATAACTCTTGTATAATCACATTGAAAAACAGATGACTAATTAATTCAAAACGCAAATTGCAAAGCATGCATAACTGATCATTAGCTCCAATTAATCTATCCTTAGTATTCATTTTATATCTTACAATAAGTTAGGTAATAAAGGATTCCATAGGCATCCATACTCCTTTCTAGACAATGTTGAAGCAGTTAACCTTAGACTGTTGCTATTTGATCGTATTAAAGCAAGTTAGATTAGTAAACTCTCTTCCTTTGTTTGGTAACTAGTGTATATTATCTCCTCTTGAAGAGTTTAGGGAATAATTAGGTAGGTATAACCTAACTCTTTCACTTCCCATAAAATTAATGAACTAATTGTGATACTATATAATCTTCTTAACCTAAGCCTGAATAGGAATTCTAGTAGTAAGAGATGAAACCTACGATTAAAGGGCTTCGTAGTGCCTAATTTTCAAATGAAAACTAACTTGAATGACTATTCCTAATATATGTTTTAATAAAAAGCTGGACGATTAGCCTTTTTTTAAGCATTTAAATAAAACCATTCCTAATTGTCATTAAAGATTGGTACAAGTAGCAAATAGCTTATTTATGAAATTGCATCTTTAACTTATGGTAAACAAGAAAACTAAGTTGAATAATATTTAGGGTTAGTATTTTTCACTAAGCTTATTGTTACCATTTATTTGATATGGGATGCTTTCACACCCAGTCAATGGATGGTAAGTTTTGGTTTGGATGTTGGGATTGAACCAATTAATTTAGGAAATTTTGAGACTTATTACGACTATCCTAATATATTTCTAACTAATTGCTTGAATTTTGAAAAATATTCTTTTTAAACAAATGATCAATGTTACAATTAGATGAGATCTTTTTCTTGAATCGGAGTTTTGTAATCTTGATTTTCTCATTTTTAAATTTATTTGATTTAATTTTTTTCGTATTAATTTTAGTTAAGCAATTGTTTAATAAAAAACCCCATTTACCTTTATTAATTGAAATTAAGAACCTACGGTTTAGTTCACTAGGGATTTGATCTGATTCCACGACTATTACAAAAGTTTGAAGAATCATAATTAGGGGATTCTTCAAACTGCTAATATTTGGCATTATTTCTCAGGAACTATTTTAGTTTCTTAGTTTCTTTTCATTTTTATTTTACAGTTACTACTAACCTCCTACCTTGTAAGACTCATGCTTCTCAGATAGGTAAATTGCAATATAATCCTAAAATTGAGAAGACAACACGTTGTTTAAAAAAAGAGACTAAGGAAGGAATCGATCATTCACCTTCAGACGTGAAGGTTGAAGTAGATCTAACAATTAGTGAAGACTCAAATTTTCAAGAAGAGGATGAAAAGATGACAAATCTCAACCCCAGAATGTTAAGGGAATTAGCGGCACCAAATTTGAATAAAAACCTTTATGCATTTAATTTCTAGATGTTAAGGTAGATTTCGAACTAAAATCTGGTTTGATTCACTTACTACCTATTCTTTGTGGTCATGCAAGTGAAGATCCATATAAACACCTGAAAGAATTTTATGTTGTTTGTTCTAGAATGAAACCACAAAGGGTGACAGAAGAATAAATTTAAGCCTTACCCTTTCTTTTCTTGTATAATAACCTTGTTACAAGCTGAATTTATCCTTTTTGTTGTTGCTATCCTTAATGATTGTGATCCCTTAAATTGAAGGAATTGTATCAAGCTTATTTGCATAGGATTTTGACTATTTCCATGAAAAGTTAATTAGATGATTCAAGTTGCATTATTTTATTTTTATTTTAGAGGAGAAGTATTAAAAAAATCTCCTCTTTGATATTTTTGCTTTTTTGTTTTAGAAAAAAAGAAAGAGAAAAAAGCGAAAAGAAAAGAAAAAAGCAAGGAAAAAGTGATTGAAAGAGACATTGTTTGAATCAAGTGAACTTTAATTTAAGTTTAAACTTGTGTGGAAAAGTTTGTATGATTCCTTTCAATTTATTTAGCTAAAAAGGTTCTTCTTGGCATGCCTTACCTAAGCCACATTATATGATTTATGCATTTAGTTCATTTTGTTTAGTGGTGGAGATATGATTCTTGACCAAGCTTATAGAAATAACTTGCTATGTTTTGATTTAAGAGCTTAAGGAACCATAAACACTTTGAGCGTATAGAGTAAAATCCTTGTGAGGGTGTCAAGTCTTATTCATTTAATTTTGATTAAATTAATGAGATTCAATGTTTTAACAATGTGTCCTATGAGTTCCTATTCTCTCGATTATTATTTTATCTTAACCCTTCAATATGAATTAGCTCTTGCAAATTTCTGGATAACATGATAGGAGATGAGAGGTTTTTGTAAAGATGATTAATATATTGAATTGATGTATACTTGAAGACAAGTATGAATCTGGTGTGGAGGAATTTGATAAGATCTTATCTTGACATGTTATTTGATATTATCTCCTTTGTTTTGAATTTATTTTGGTGCTTAAATATTAAAATTAATGCTTTTTTGTTTTAGGAGATAAAAAGTGGAGATTGCATCAAATTGAGACTCTACTAATGATAATCATGAATTTTTGATGAAGTGAAGAGATTGCTATAATGGATAAGGTTGATTACTTGAAGAGTTGGAGTTCAACTAGGAGACTTCCTTTTATCCTTATCATGTAGAAATTTGAATTTGAATTTAGACAGAGATCTTTGAAAGTAAGAATTAGATTAGAATTAGATCAGAAATCCCTATAAAAGGGAAGTTCCTCACAACAGAAACATGTTCTCTCTGTTTACATTTTTAACAATTCTTTATCTTTATTCTATTTTTATTATTAGAGCAAAAGCCATGTGTGGCTAAACTAAATCATTCTGATTCAAGGGGATTATATATTCTAGTTGTAACCTTGTGATGTTTTGTGTTTTTAACTTTTATTGATGTTTTAATTCAAGTATTTCTTGTTTTGAGTTCTCTTATTTCATGAATGATTAATATTGACTAATCTGAAAATTTAATTTAATATTGATTATTCCATCTCTATCCTTGAATTCAGTGATCCGTAATTTTCATGAAAGATTAGTACAAGTAGCAAATAGGCTATTTATGAAATTTCATATTTAACTTATGATAAACAACAAAACTAAGTTATATAATTGCAGTTATCCTGATTACTTAGTTTAGGGTTAGTCCTTTTTGCTAAGTTTATTGCTATCATTTATTTGATATGGAATGTTATCACAACCAGTTAATGGATGAGAAGTTTTGGTTTAGATGCTCAGTTTGAACTAATTAATTTAGGAGAATTTGAGACTTATTATGACTATCCTAATTTGTTTTGGACTAACTGCTTGACATGTGAAAAACATTCTTTTTAAACCAATGATCAATGTTATAATTAGATGAGATCTCTCCCTTGAATCAGAGTTTGGTAATCTTGACTTTCTCATTTTTAAATTCAGTTGATTTAATTTGTTTTCATATTAATTTTACTTAATCAGTTATTTAATCAAAAAACCCCTCATTTACTTTTATTAATTGAAATTAAGAAGCTAGTGTTTAGTTCTCTAGGGATTCAACCTGGTTCCACAACTATAACAAAAGTTTAAAGAATCAAAATTATTTTGGGGCTTCGCCAACCTAACCAGACATTTTAGAAATAGTTTTCAAATGTCATTATTAGAATCAATTACTAATGGTGAAGAACTAATATGATTGAACACAAATAGAGTAGTCATTAATTTCATACTCCAAATTTAATCAGAGCATTGTGTGATGATAAAATTGAATTATACAAAAAGATTACATATAGAAAAGTTAGTCCAAATCACTTTGATATCCTAATATTAATTAGATAACAAAAGATAAATAAAAGGATGTTAATTTATCTATTTATAAATATAATTTAGGGTTACAACTTATATTCACTATCAATATATTTAGGAGCTTAATAGGTCATACAGAAAGAATGATTAATGAGAGAAGAGATAATTTAATCAATTTGGATTTGATTGTAAAGTTTGAAAAACTTTAATACAAAATATGAGATATTTAATAAATAAAGACTAATATGGGATATTGTATCTTATTTGTGTCCAACTAAGACTTAGTTAGAATTAATTATAATTATAATTTATATTTTATTGAAAATATAAATATATTTCAATTAAATTACTAAAAGGTCTAAGTTCTATTATAAATAGGTGTAGGCTTTAAAGGAACAAATGCTTCCTGCATATCCTACTTTATTCCACTCGTAAAATTTTCTTAACTCAATTAGGTAGATACTATTAGACAATGAACAAGTGTGTAACTTTAATGTTTATGATATGTTCTTATTTCAAGATGAATTTATTCAATAACGCTTAGTGAATATTGCTAGGAAAGTGCTTAAGATACTTACCTTAACTCATATGTGGTTTTAGGCATAATTTGGAAGTGAAAGAGCTAAAGTGATTCGAAAGCACTATATTTAAGCCATTTTACAAAGACTCACAATCCTTTGTCTCCATAGAACAAGAAGGAGATGGAATAGATCAAGAGTAGACAAGAAAATGCATGAAGATGAAGAGAAAAGTCATAAGAATGCAAGTCACAACCATGACATAAAATGTCATGGGCGTGACCAATAATGCATGTCCATGGCATATCATGGTCGTGACTCACCTTGCATAGGCGTGACTCATGTAGTCTCGCCAATGACTTAGAGTCACGCTCGCCCATGAGAGTCACGCCCATGACCCAACATGTCATGGTTGTGACTCTCACACATATGATGCCTGCAACCCTAGCTTGTAATATAAATAGACATGTGATGGCAGAGCAAGGGTTTAATGAAAGTTTTGGAGTGTTTTCAGGGCTGAAGTTTAAGGGAGTGATTAAGGCCAAGTTTATTATCTAAATTGGCAACACTTTCATGACCTTTACTATACTTTTTGACTCCTAATTCTTGATTTTGTGCTTAAATTAATCCTTGAGAGTGCACTTTTATTTTATACAATTTGATAGTAAAAATTGTCACAATTGGTATTAATTGCATTCCTTAAGTTTTCTAAAAAAAATTGATACTGCAAATTCCTATTTTTGATTGTAGGATCCTCAAGGAGAAGGGAGTCAACATGCTGAATTGAATTCAACAGGAGATCATAGCCTTCAGGAAAAGTTTGTTGTGGTGAAGATTAATTCTCTTGCTGTTGCGAAGGATCCGAAAAACACGCAGTGCTGTGGCAAGCTTACTTGTCTCCGCGGTGAAACATCAAAAACCCGAACATATTTGAGAAAATCTCTCACTGTTCCGACCCGACCCGCGACCCAACATTTAAAAACATGCCAAATATGAAGTTTCATATATGTCTTTTTGGTGATTGTGTTAATTCCCCTTTATCTGCCTAGTTATGTTCGATATTGAGATTATGCTTGATCCAAATTGACCACTTACATTAACTTGCCTATTACACACACTAAGATGCATTCAACAAGGTTTTAAGAAATGGAGTTCATTGATTAAAACCCTAGACTTAAAGAGTTCTTTAAGGTTTATCATTCTAAAACTTAGTGAATTTCACTCCCTAAAGATTTGTTTTGAACCATGATAACCAAAGCTCATTTTCAAGAGGATTTTATCACATTTGATCATTGTTTGAGTTTCACTTTATATTTCCCAAAAATCCAAAAAAACCCTTTTTATACACTTTTGTTTCATTTAGTTTAATCAAAACAATCCAAAACCCCCACTCTTAACTGATTTACTTTGCATTTCATAACAATTAGGCTAGCTTAGATCATTTGCTCTATGTTCCGATTAAGTGAGACGGCCTAGGGTTTCACTCTATATTTCAATCCTTGGAATTAAATTTTTGATTCGGTTTCCAAGGGAGTGATCCAAAGGCTCAACCACACATCGATCAAAATGGCGTCGTTGCTAGGGAACCAAGCAATTGGTTTTCTTTAGGATAGCCTTTGTCATCTT
Organism: Erythroxylum reticulatum; assembly: GCA_025504915.1. NCBI lineage: Eukaryota > Viridiplantae > Streptophyta > Magnoliopsida > Malpighiales > Erythroxylaceae > Erythroxylum > Erythroxylum reticulatum. The sequence continues at coordinate 4,256 of JANSVA010032103.1, read as the reverse complement.
TGTTTGTCATTGATAATAGGAACCTTGTCCTTTAGATTTCATTTTGGATAGTTTGATTTCATACTTGTCCATAGTATAGTTTTTAACTTTTCTTTGCATAGCATACATTTTGAAAACACAAACAAAAGCATACTTTCACAGTTGGATTTTTCATACTTAGAATCTTTCACACATACCCGTCTTCATACATACTCTTACACATCATACACTCACATCCTTCATATCGCACCTTTTATTTGACTTTATGTTTCTGTGAGTAAATTTTATTACAATTTCTTTCATTTGACTTGTTTTTGTGCATGCCCCTGAGAGGTAGATTTGTTCCTTTCCAACCTGAGATTGAGAGACGCTTAAGGAAGATTAGAAAAGAGAGGAAAGAATAAGAGAGAAGAAGGATAGTTGTGGAAGAGGAGTCGAATAGGCCCACTAGTGAAAGTGAGTTGAGAGAAAGAGTGATCATGGCTGAGAATCCTGCTTTTCTACAAAATCCTAACTTTCATGCCAACCAACCTAGAAATGGTGATAATGTAAGAAATGGACAGCACGAGAGAGTTGAAGAGAACAATGGGAATCAGAGACGGAGAACCATTAAGGAGGCAACAACTTTTGATTTGAATTATGATCCATTTATTACTACTTGTCCTAATTTTGATGTTAACTTTGAAGTGAAAGGATTACTTATTAATTCTCTTCTTAAATTTCATGGATTGGCAAGAGAGGATCCCTACATGCACTTACAATTCTTCTCTATGATCTGTTAGAGTATGAAGCCAGTGGGAGCTTCATTAGACTAAGTTCTATGGAAGGTTTTCATTTTTCCTTGGAAGGAAAGGCACGGTTGTGGTACATGAGCCTTCTAAGACATATGGCAAATGCCTACCATAGCTAGGCCAATTTGAGGAAAGATTTCTTGCAAAAGTATTTTCCAGCTTCCAGGACTTCATCAATGAGGAAAGAGATTTATTCAATGAGGCAAGATTATGATGAGTCTCTTTATGATTATTGGAATCGCTTCTAAGACCTACTGTCCAGATGCCCCCGTCACTAGATACCTAATGAGCAGTTAGTGCAGTACTTTTATGATGGGTTGAAAAGTCAAGATAAGGGTATGTTGGATGCGGCATCAGGATGTTCTTTGATTGATCTTACAGCTTCGGAATCATGGGATTTGATCAAGAAGATGGATCTGAATCATCAATAGTATAGTGTGAGAGATACTAGAGGGTACATGAGTTGGGAACTTCGATAGCCCAAGCTAAAAGAATGGAGAGTCTAGAGTCTAAGGTAGACTCATTGGCGAATAGAATCACATCACAGTTGTCTTTCATCACTGCAGAATTGAAGAACATGAATGTGCATCGACCATCATCTTTAATGGATCTTACTGTAACCAGTTGTGATACTTGTGAATCTGTAATGCACATAACCAATGTTTGCCCAGGTTGGTATAAGGAGGTGTCAGCAGTGTATCTGGGAAGAAAAAATCAGAAAAGGGACCCTTACTCCAACACTTACAATGAGGGTTAAAAGGCCAATCCTAGATTCGGTTGGAGGAATGAAGAGCAGAGAGCTCCAAATAGATTTCAATAAGGAGGAGGAGCTGGTACTTCCACTAACCAGCTCTCCAACCCACAACAAGCTTTGACTGTCCCAACCAAAGAGGACACCAATCAACTGCTACAAAATATGATGACATTGATGAAGGAAGAGAGGAATTCTAACACCAATCAATTCAATGCACTAACCACGTTCATCCAACAGGATTCCTCTAAAACAACTACTAGGTTCAATGCTTTAGAGAAGAGAATGGAGCAATGGGAGACAAAGGTAGAAAATATCAACTCTTATGTGACCCAATTGTCCAACAATTTGAGAGAGAACCAAGCAAGAAGCAATGGAACAATTCCTTCTAACACTGTAATGATTCCAAAAAGTCTGAATACAATTGCCTTGCGAAGTAGGAAACAAGTGCGGTTTAATGATCAAGAAGAAGAAGAAGCATGTGATGAGGAGATTGAGAGTTAAAGAAATGCCTCCACCACAGGAGAAAATCAAGAAGTCTGAAAGTTTCAAGGAAGATTCCTTATTGAATGAAAGGAAGTATGCATCAAAGAACAAATGAGCTACTTCAGAGAGTTCCAAAGACAAAGCTGAACATGGGGAATCAAGCAAGCATGAAGCCAAAGGTAAGGAGGTAAATCTTCAATACCTTCCTTTTCCAAATTCATATTTAATGAGCAAGTGTATGACTGAAATTAAGCATGAAAAGGATATAATTGATTTGTTTGGAAAAGTTGAAGTCAATGTTCCCTTACTTAATTTAGTGAACTATGCCAAGTATCTTAAGGACTTGTGCACCAACAAGAGGAAGTTTAGGCCCAATAAGAGAGTCCAAGTGAGTTCAAATGTATCAGCTCTATTTAAACCCCAAATACCTGTCAAGTGTCAAGACCATGGATCTTTTACCATTCCATGCATAACAGGGAAAGTTACTATAGGAAAAGCCTTGTTAGATCTAAGGGCAGCAATTATTGTGATGCCTAAGTCTGTCTATCAATCATTAGGAGTTAAGAGTTTAAAGCCTACATCTGTTGTGTTACAATTGGCTGATAGATCATTTAGGCATCCAGTGGGGATTATCGAAGACATTTTGGTATAGGTAAAAGGTTTGATTTTTTCAGCTGATTTTTATGTGCTTGATATGTCTTATGAAGTTGTGCAGGACATTTCTTTAATTCTAGGGCGACCATTCTTAAGGACTGCCAGCACCATGATCAGCATGAAGGAAGGTAAGATCACCATAGAGGTGGGCAATCAACAGGTTAGCTTTAATCTGTATAAAGCTATGAAACACCCCCATGAGGATTATTCACTTTTAGGAGTGAACAAGTTGGATGTTGTGCTTGATGATGCATGCATTGAATTTGAACGGGCAATGAACCCATTGATTGATGATTCCTTGGATGAAGTGTTTTTTGCTGATGTTTTAGGTGGACTACAGATTGAGGATGATAGCACGGAATTGGAAAGTGGCCGAGTCACCTTACCACAGAATGGCTATGAGTAAAACGTCCCACAGGAGCTGAAGGACCCACCTTAAACACCAGGTTATTTCTCTACTTTCACTTACAATGTACTTCTGCATGTTTATTGAAAATGAGATGACCTTGTTATGCATGAGTATGTTGGCTAAGTGTGGGGGAGAATCATCACAGTAGGTAGCTAGATATATTTTTACTTTCATCAGTAGTTTCACATTCCAGTAAAATTCCTTTGCCTCTTACTATCGCTACTCTTTATCTCCTATCTGTCACTTGTTCTTTTTCATTGAGGACAATGTGTTATTTAATTGTGGGGGAGATTTTCTCATCTTATATCTCTTGTTTGTGCTCCATTTTGGCCATTTTTCTGTTTGTTTTTTGAAATTGAGTTTCTGCCATTTTTCGTCGCGGTGTACTGTGCCTTCACCGAAGTCAAAAACTCATTTCTCGTCGCGGCGAGCTTCATTCTTCGCCGCAGCAGTGATTGCTTGATACGTTTGTCACGGTGAGCTCATTTTTTGCCGCATCATCACACTGTTGTAGGACCAATTTATTTTAAGAAATTTGCCTCAATTTAAAATTCTCCCTCATTCGACTTTTGTCACTTTTATTTGTCAAAGAATTTATAAGTTTCAAAGTGATTCTTGATTTTTTGAAAATACTTGCCATTCTTTAAATGATAGTCAAATTTGACTAATTTTATTTTTGATGTTTTCAACACAAAGTAAATGAAGGCATGCTAATAAAGTAGCCTTATGTTTTTAAGATTTGAGATTGTTCATGGAGATATTACCCTTGTTGGAAGGATATTTGGGCCTAAATTTTTCAATTCTTATGAGCATCTGCTTATTTCATATCTCTCTAGAACTTGTTCAATTCCTAATCAAAGCTTGATGAACTAGATTTTTGTTAACATGATAGAGGCATTCTTTCAAAACCATGTTAACCCAAACACAATCCCCATAAACACCTATCCATTACTAGCCCCTTGAGCCATAATTTTTGAGCATATTCACACATCTTTATATAGTGTCAATAGTTTATTTCGCATTTTCTTCTAGTTATCTCAAGTAATTGGTTATTGAAAAACAAAACAAAAAAAGACAATGAAAAAGAAGAAGAAGAAAAGAAAGAAAAGGAGAAAAATATATTAAAAAAAGAGAGAGAAGCAACAAATATATTTTTATATGTATGTGTTATATTTATGTTGTCAAA
>JANSVA010032044.1:0-14205 GCA_025504915.1 Erythroxylum reticulatum | reverse complement strand
CAGGCATGGACAAGAATATTTACCCTAGATCATTTAGAACTTAGCTAAAAATAGCTACCAACAATTGAAGATAACAAAATAATTTGCATGAAGACAATCAGATTAATCGCAATGTTATAGTATACTTACAAAATAAGGACAGAATCGGAAGTTCATGAGCCCATGCTTTGTTTCTGTAGCAGTTTCCAACACATTTTTTTTCAATGTTATACAATGAAAAAGGAGGCAGTCAAAAGAGCATAATTAAATTGTAAATTCCTCCATAGCCACTGTTGTTATACTGTTGTTTACCTCTGTTCTACTATTTACCTGTTAGTATTTGAGCTGAGGAATTGGAATGAAGCAGAGTGGAGAACTACACAGATGAAGAAGACTGTAACCAAAGATATGGAATGAAGTAGAGTGGAGAACTGCGCAGATGAAGAAGAAATTTATTCACACCACTAATAAGGCGACTGTTCACGATTCATCTTCTTCCATCATCTTTACTATTTGACAATTACTAAGAGTTCCTTACGTAAAAATAGGTGTCGCTATTAAATATTTATACTTTGTGTTGGGAGGCACAAAAATACAAGAACAAACCATGCAGCAGATGGCAGTACAAGCTGGAAGCATGAAGAAAAATGGCAACACAAAAATGACGTAGCTGAGGACAAGAGAAACGACTACGCAGAGGACAGGAGAAACGACTGCACAGCAGGTGGATTACTAATGCACATCAACTGGATACGAAAACGTAGGCGTTTAGTTAGTCACCTGTGTGTGGCTAAGAGATGTAAAGTAGAGGTGGAGCAAAAATTAAACAAAGAATAGAGAGAGGGTGATCGGTCGAGCAATGTAGCGGAGGACAGGAAAGGCAAGCGTTAATTTCTCCTCTCAGTCACGAAAACGTAGGGTGAAACATTGGGTCTTATAAAACCCTTTTTCATCAACTCCTGTAGCTAAGCTTTCAACTCCTTCAGTTCCACAGGTGTCATCCTATATGGAAGAATAGATATAGGAGTCACACATGGAATTAGATCAACTTGTGAACTCTGTTTTCTAATCTGGTGGTAAGTCAGGTAACTCAGCGAGAAATACATCTAGGAATTCCCTAACCACGGGAATGTCCTGTTCATTCTGCTCAGCTCTAGTATCAACGATATGGGCCAGATAGGCCTCATATCCACCTTGCATCAACCTCAATGCACTCATGAAGGATATCATCTTGGTTGGAACTACTTGATTAATTCCTCTGAATACTGCCCTCAGCTGACCAAGAGATTCTAGTACTACCTCTTTGGTATAGCAGTTTATGATAGCCCTATGAGTAGTGAGTCAATCCATGCTTAAGATAATATCTATCTATCTCATCTGCAATATAATCATATTTGCCTCAAACTCTGCTTGATCAATCTGAATCAAGCACTCCTTGTAGACCCTCCTATAACTATAGTACTACCTATTGGTATACTCACCTTTAGTCCATACTATAATAGCTCTCTATCACAATGCAACCTAGATGCCATATGCGGTATGATAAATGAATGCGTAGATCCTGGGTCTAGCAATGCAAATGCTTCAAAGTCATAAATAAAAAGCGCACCTGTAATGACATCCGGAAAGTCCTGAGCCTCTTGCCTGGTCATAACATAGACTCAAGCCTAGGACTGCGATCAGCTGCTCTGCACCTCAGTCCTCATAGAAGGACTCCTAAAGCTCACTCTGCCTCTACCTCTACCTCAGCCTCCTTGTCCAGACCCACTACTTCAATTTTGTTGGATCGTAGCATCACTCCCAAATCTCCCACTCATACCAGACTGAGCTCTCAAAGCAACAGGACACTCTCTAATCTGGTGGTTAAAAGAGCCGCACCTAAGGCAAGCTCCAGACAATTTTCAGCACTCACCACCGTACCTCTTCCCACAATGCTCACATGAAGGCATTTGACTTTACACTGTACCTCTTCCACTATCTGATTATACAAAACCACCCATCTATCTGAATCCTGACTGCTTTGATCCAGCTGGTAGTCTAAAAGCTCTATTCTGGTGCTTACTGAATCTTCTGCCAAAACCATTATGACTCTCACTAGACCTCTTCATTCTAGACCCTTGCTCAGTCTTCACTTATTTCTCACTTAGTAGCTGCTCAATTATGATAGAAGCAGCTCTTAACTCGATGAAACTACTCAAGTTAGAAATTGCCAACTTTGTTCTGATCTCCATATTAAGTCCATCCTCAAACCTCCTACACATGTCTTCTTTGGTAGGGATCATAGCAGTGGCATAGCCCATCAACTCGTTGAACCTGATCTCATATTCTATCACTGACATCCTATCCTACTTCAAATCCAGAAACGCCTTCATCTTCCGGTCCAAGTAGATCTTGGGCATGTAGTTTTCTTTGAAGACCCTTAGAAAATCTTCTCACTTCAGGTGGCAAGGCATGGTGGTACTACCTGGGATAGTCTTCACCATTGATAAACTGGGCCCTACAGTAAGGACACTACATAGTCGAACCTCTCTTCCATCTCGCAGTCCATCTGATCAAAAATCCTTTCCGTCCTTTTTAACTATGCTTCGACCTCAGCCGGTTCTATGCTGCCATAGAAATCCACAGCCCCCTGCTTCTACAGTCTGTCATACCTCCTCTCTCTTCTCTTAGGAACTCTAGGAGGCATCTCCTCTAGTCAAGGTACCAAGAACTCCCTGCTAGCTCCTATCGATCCTAGGTCAGCTAGTTCCCCCACTTGATCACCTTTAGCGGATGACCTATAATAATTAGTAACTTCAATCATTATCCGCATTTCTCACGATATTTCATGCTTAACATTCCTAGATATCCTTATGGATGCCAAACCATGCTCTGTTACCACCTAAACTGTAGCGCTCTCTTACCCTAGGATATATACCAGGATACCTCGTGGACATTCCAATATATAACATATGATAATAGCGCGCTACGATCAATTACAACATTCGCTTAATATGGCATCATTTTTCTTTATTCTCTTATGAAACATCATCAAGAAATTAACAATATTTTAAAAATCAAAATTTTCTCATTTCATTTCATATAAACCGAATGTCTAAAGTATATCTTTCAACATCCATACTTATACAACATCATAGCCTAATACAAAAATATGCTACATGATAGAGGAAAATATAAAAAATCTATTTAATCTGTCTATATCCAGCTGATCGGCCTTTGAGCTATTTCTTCTTTTTCCCCAAAAGTACAAGTTTACACTGCTTGTAGAGTCCCTTAGTAACTAAAGTCGTCTCTCGATCCTGAAAAGTCAACGTTGCAATTTTGGTGAGTTTTGTGAACTCAATAACGTAACCATCATCAATGGTTCACTCAATTTATGCATCATATCAATACATATAACATATATTTCATAACTTTGTATAATTCCTCACATGTCACATTCTCACTCAAGAGTAGAAAATTTTACATTTCAATCAATCCAACATGCTTAATAAAATGCATATGAAATGTTCATGTGACTCTTTTCAGATTATTACATTGTTGTGACCGAGTGTCTAGAGTGTCTCGTATCCATTATGGATATCAGGTTCATTTATATTGCCCCTTGTCTATTGGGGATACATAGTTCATTTTACATAGTGAGCCTTCGGCTTTTAATCACATTTGGAGCTTTAAGCTTGGTTTCGGTGGCTACTCAGGTCACAACTCTCATTATCTAATTATGCATTCATGTATGGAATGCATCTCTCATAATCAATCATACTTAGTTCGTCAAATTCACATACAAGTAGCACTTTAATATTTTATTCATATATCACAATCATCGAACCTTCATTGTCTAGAATCAACACAATCAAATCACATTCATTCATAATTCAAACATAATATAAAACAAACAATTAATTCAGTGAGATCGTTTAGGTTACTCACAAGTCACTCCTGAAGCTAATGCCTAGAAGTTTCGGCAACGTCTAAAGGTTGACGTTCTTGTTGCTCCTCTATATCAAATAACACACACATATATCACAATTTGCACAATTATAAATGTTTAATAATTCATATGTATGTAATGAAATATGTACAATGCGTGTTTATGACAATCCTGGGTATTTTTCCATTATCCTCGTCACATAATCAATCTTATCTCAAAACTCACCTAATTATAATTTATACTTAGGTTTATACCTCAATAAAACTATTAAAATCACAATTCATAACTCATTGAATCACTCTTAGATTTGTCCAAAAACTGAATTTCGGGTCCACTATTCTTGATCATTTATATAATGAAAATGAAGTAATTTGGCAATACTCTCTTCTGGAAAAGTGTTCTGTATCTCTTAAGTTTCCAATGACATCAAAATCATTCAATTTAGTTCAAAAATCTAAAAGTTATACTCCAAACATTCTAAGGTTGTTCTCATTTTAAAATAGTACACTATACTCAACTTCCATATAGAAATTGAAAGTCTTAGATACTGAGTTAGAATTAGATTTGTTCAAAAACTCTGTATCTCTATGTCTCTAGTTTACTCCAAATAAAAAATCATCCCATTTGAATGAGTACAGAATAAGATATAACCGAAATACCCAAGAATGTTCAGTGAAATCATACCAGTTCATATTGTTCCAATGGATTCCCTCACTTTCCATCAATAAATATTTTTCAAATCAATTTATAATGCTACCAATTTTCATGGAGAGGTAGAATAATGTGTTAGGAACCTATCGGTTTAAAAATCAAGTCATTTAGAGGTCTAGAGAAGAAGTTATAGTCGAAAGAAGCAAGACTGCTTAGTTTGCAAAATGTTCTCGGGTGCATAAACTATTAGAGAGCACAGTGTCATGATATGACAATTAAAACCAATAAACATCCACGAGCATGAGGAAGAAAATTCATGGGTGTGAGGAAAAAATCACAGGTGTGAGGGACTCACGATTGTGAGGAAGAAAAGTCAGGGGTGTTAGGGACTCACGCTTGTGCACACTCAACTAGACCCATCCCAAGTTTTTCACTCGATCTCTCCCAAATGATTTCAGATGGCTAAGATATTTTGTGAAAATGTAGATTAGTGTGTTATGAGTTAAATGGTTCAAGTCTCATGTCATTTGGAGGTCGGACAAAAGAGATATAGTCAAAAGATCAAAGGATGTTGTGTCAGCCTCCAACCTCAGAAGTCGCAATCATGCATAAGCACGATCGCGAGTTGGCTGTCAACTTTCGAAATCGCGATCGCAACTTTCCAGTCGCACTCTCTCACTTCTAACTTCCATAACTTTCAATTCAAAGATCCAAAAATTTCAAACTTTATATCATTAAAAAGCTAAAAGAAAGATCTACAATTTCATGCGAACAATTTTGTCAAAATCTTCCTAAATCAATATAATTTAATTATGGAAGTTTCAGACCACATTTTAACCCCTTTTTTCTCTTTTCTTCCTTTTATTCTAAACCAACTTCTCTAACTTAAATTCTTACTTTTCTTTCAAACCAACTTCCCTAACTCCTCTCAACCCTATTTTCAACTCCCATGTAAATAAAATCATTCACAAATAACTCCAAATTTCAAACTAAAACACATACATGATAAATAGAAAATTCATTCACTCATCTTTTTCATTCTCTATGTTTCTTCACTGTCATTTTCCTATACTTTCATTTTCTACATTCTCTTAAAATTTTTCCTTTAACTATCATTTAAACAATCTTTCTCATCTCCAAACATCGTCATATCACTATTCTTCAACTCTAAATTCATTCTTTTATTCATCTTTAAAAACACTATAAACTCACGTATATAGTGAATTCACAACCATAAACAGAGCATTTACTTATTCTTCTCTCCAAATTTTTCTACACTTAATCATATACGTTTCTTATGATCTTTCAACTTATAAATCATTTCTACACTATCTTAAGACATCTAGAGCATCCAATATTCGAAATCACACATCAAGAATTTTCATATCTTAAACCTACGGTGTTCAGGAAAAAAGACCATTTTTCTTCACGATCATAGCATGACAAATAAATCACCATTTTTGTTTCATAAACCAACAACTCTAAAGGATTTACACAGTACTTACTTGATATTGCTCCAAAATTTGTAAAAGTTCAAGAAGCCCTAATTTCCATGCCATTCACGTACACCATTGTAGAGGTTGGCAAGCTTCGGTTTTTCTTAAGGCAAAAGGGAAGGAAACCAAAGTTAGGAGTAGAAATGAACAAATAAAAACAACGTGTGACTTAGGTAAAGGTTTGATGGAAAATTCTGTGTAAATGGAAAAATTGAGAAAGAAGCTACGAGGAAGATGAAGATAAGGGTACAGTACTTGGTCTTTCAAGGTTAAGAAAATCAAACTTAAAACTTGTCCACTTCTTAAGCTCTTAGTTAATTTCCTAACTAGCTAGTCCTTAATGAATAAGTTCCCTAACTTTCATCCTTTCATTATAATTATATCCAATTTGTCTATAATTTTCACAACAATTATCTAAAAATTATGAATTCGAATCCTAAATTTTTCTTCAATAGCATTGCACTCATTTCTATTTTTATACATCAATTTACTTGTCAAGTGACATTTTTCTAGTACAATAATATCCAACATTTTTGGAAATTATTCATAAAGTTCAACAAAATTCAAAATTAACAAATACACTCACCAATTAAATTTTTAATACAACAAATTCACAATTCTCATAACATCACATCACAATTTAATTATACCTGAAATTATCCATGAATGCATATACAATTATTTTCATGTGTAAAAATTCAATATTCACGTGTATGTGTATATCATATAATGCATGAGCATGCAATGCATTTCTAATCTTTCAGTAATCTTTCATATTTACTATTTTAGCCTTAACATGGGTAACGAGATGTTACAGTCGAAACCCAAATTGTCTCAATCTAGCCTTGAGTCGAGATAATCTGTTCTGATGTTTACTGAGGCTTCTATCATAACCAGCCTGAGATTCACTCTGTCTCTTCACTTTAGGCTCCTGTTTATACTCTCTCGGTCCATCCTTCAACAGTTGTTCAATTCTGATCAAGGTCACTTGGAGTTCTGTAAAACTACCTAAATTTAGAACTAGCTAGCCTCATTCTAATCTCCATATTTAACCTGTCCTTAAACCGTCTACATTTATCTTCCTCAATTGGCATCAATGCAGTTGCTTACCCCATTAACTCATTGAATCTTATCTCATCCTCTGCCACTATGAGCCTGCCTTGCTTCAGATCCAAAAATTCTTTCATCTTTTTATCCAGATAAATCTTAGGCAAATAATTCTCTCAAAACACCATCAGAAAATCTTCCCAAGTCAAACTACAAGGTCTAGTGGTATTGCCTAAAGTAGTTTTTTACCGATGGTATGTTGGACCTTGCAGTAGTGAGACCGCATAATCAAATCTTTCATCTGCTTCACAGTTCATTTGATTGAACACTCTTTTAGTTCTCTCTAACCAACCTTCTGCCTCAGTAGGGTTTGTACTTCCGTAGAAGCCCACAACCCCCTACTTTCTCAGCTTATCATATCTTCTTTCTCGCCTCTCTGAAATTCTTGGAGTAAGCAAACTCAGGTACAGGAAACTCTCTATTAGCTCCTACAGACTCTATGTCAACCAACTCTCCAACTTGATCTCCGATGGTAGGTGACCTATAACAAAAAAGTTGTGATCACTAACTGAGTCTCTCACTATTTATCACGTCTCAATACTCTTATATATCCCTATGGATGTCAAATCATGTTCTGATACTAAAATTGTAACATCCCACTATCACAAAGTATATATTCGAACATTCAGAGGACATTTAAGCACATATCCTGTGACAATGATATATTAGAGCAAACATAATCTCTTAAATATCTTTATAAAGAATATACAATACTTAAAAATCTCAATAATTCATTTCATTCATGGACAATAGTTTACACTGTATTTATTGAAACAAATATTTACAATCCTTGTGCAAAAGTTCTATATGAAAAATAAACTACCAAATATAACAATAACTCCTCTGATGTCAGCTGCCAGACCTTTGGGCCATATCCATAATGTTCCTCTAGACAAATCTTAGGAACTAAGCCTCCTGTCTTGTACCTGAAAAGTTACGTTGTAATTTTTGATGAGTTTTGCGAACTCAGTGAGTGAACCATTATTGATGATCTCACCCATGACAAATACACAATATCACACATTTCATATATACGCTTTCAGAACATAACTAATCCAAACAATCACATTATCATGGCACATCACTTTATCATCACAATTTCAGAAAAGATTTCATAATCATATATATACAAATGCAGATGCATATGAGACTCCAGATCTATTATTATTTGTTGTGACCGAATGCCTTTCAAATACAGATATAGATACTGATCCATTGGGCTCAGTCAGAAATAGAAATCACGGAGCAAAGCTCTACGTGCAGAATTATGATCTTAAAGCTCTTTCAGACTGGCTACTCTGATTACAATGCCTTTACCTAAAAATGAATTTTATGAAATGCATCAAATAACAAATTACGCCATATATAGCATTCACTTATAATGCACGGACAGAATCTCATATTCATCGGACCTCAGTCCAGCATTTAACTTTCGTTGAGTATTCAGATATTATTGAGAATTCAAATACAAGCAGATCTCATTCAAATTTCAGATGCAAACAGAACACTTCCAATATATTCCCGAATATCAAACTCCTCGGTCCATTAAAGTTCAGAATTCATAAACAAATCTCAAATAGTTCAATAATTAAAGGTTAAACAGAATAAATTAATCCTAGGAAGATCATCTAGGTTGACTCACAATACGCTTCAATATGTTATTGCCTGGATGGTCCGACAATGTCTTATTGACGTCCAACTTGAGTGTCTAAAATTAGACAATACACACATAATTCACATTACAAAGTTGATCAATCAAATACTTATTCATTTGTGCACATATATACATATGTTATGTTCAATGCATGCTTAATGACTATTCTGGGTATGTTTTCTTTATTCACAGCTCATAATCATTCATACTTCAAAACTCGTATAATTTATATATGTCTAATTTGAAAATAGGTTTACACCTTAATAAATTATAATATCATCAATCAATCAGTCACCAATGTTATTCTAACATTATATGATCATACAATATCCAAACTCTCATTCATTCATATAACATCTCCAAAATTTCAAATCTGAACATTTGGTAAGCAACAATCCATTCTTAATGAATTCAGATGACAATGAAATTTTTTGAAGAGTAAGAGCAATGTGTGAGGAGTTTATGGTCTAAATTTTAAGTCAATCGGAGGTCCAAAGAAGAAGTTATGTTCAAAAGAGTGAAGGGTGTTCAAAGTTGTCAAACAGATACCTCCACTGTCACGATCGTGCTTGTGCACGATCGTGTAATTCCAATTGATCCTCCTTTGTCACAATCGTGCTTGTGCATGATCGTCCAACCCCTTAGTGACCCCTTTTTGTCATGATCGTGCTTGTGCATGATCGTGCAATATCTTTTATTAAAACTTCTCTCCAATTGTTCCCAAAATAGACCTTTGGGTCAATTTTACATACCCATTTTGACAAGAAAAATGAAGGATTTAAGCAAAACATTCTTCTAAACAATTGTTCCTTTATGTCTTAAGTTTCTAATGAAACCAATGTGATGCAATTTGGTTTAGTGTTCTGCAAGTTATACCTAAAATACTACAGACTGCTCCCAAACCGTGACAAAATACAAAAGCTCAACTTCAAGCCAAAATTTGAAACTCTTAGAGACAAAATTCAAATTTAATTCCTTCATGAAAAATATATTCATATGTATCTAGTTTAATATAAACTGAAACTCATCCCATTTAGATGTCTACAGATCAATTTATGGCCAAAATATTGATGCATATTTAGTGAAAACACTACAACTAACATATTCCAACACAATCAATCATTAACATTATCTGGAATTCATCCCAATTCATCATCGTCAATTCTCTATCATAACATGCTATAAACATTAATCATTTACTTACATGTTTAACTCCAATTCCAGCTCAAAAGATCAAGTCAATCCAGTACCCCAAGTAAGCAAAATAATCACACATTCGAGGTAAAACTTATATGGATTTCGGCTAGGATCAAAGGCTATAACAAGAACAAGTATGTTATGATTCTTTACCTAACTTTGTGAGGGTAAAATCATGGATTATTAGTGTAAAAATTAGGACACAACATAGACAAACCACAGGGATGTAAGGGTGAGAGACTTTCGGTGGTGTAAGAAGAAGAAAGAAGAAAAATGAGCATAACTAAATTCACTCCTGCATAAACTTGACGCCTTGGATGCTAGGTGTCTCCATATTGCTATGACATATGTCCCTAAGCATGTTCTCCATTTGTCCTGCATATTTGTTGCCATATGTCACCAATTAATTAGTCCATATGTCTTATTATAATTAGTCTACATGTCACACAATAATTGGTCCATTTGTCACATACTAATTGATCAAATTGTCATTTAATTACTAGTCCATTTGTCACCAATTTAACTATGCAAATGTCAGTCAAAATTATCCAAATTTTCATGTATCAATTTATCCTACCACTTGGCATTTGTCCTTGTCCAAATGTACATTTTAACCTATTAATTTCCAATCCATAACATTTAATTCCAAATTTTCTAATTAAAATCCAATTATACCAAAATTCATGACATATTAAAACACAATTCACATCTTGATCACTTTACATTTTTCATACCCCGGAATAGATCAATTAAGTGCATATGCTAACTTGTAATGTGCACAAATATCAATTCGTATATGAATGCTAATGTTATGCATGTATATGTAATATTTAATCTATGGTTAAACCCTAAGCATATTCCCGAATAATGCGATATTACATCGTATGATATTATATAAAATATTTTTATACATATGATTAAGGTATACATGGAGAAAACTACATGAATTTAGATTTTCCAAATTGGTAGTAAACCCAATTATTATGATGTCACAATCAAAATTGATTCTGAAATTTGATGTAATTAAATTGATATAAAATAATAATTTACTGTAATTATCTAAAATTATTGTTTCTGATTGAGTTTAATTGTTTATAATTAGATATAAATTTGGGTTGAATTATCGCATCTATAACATTTGATTAACCCACGTCGCATACTCATTCACATATTTTTTGCCATTATTTTTAACGAAAAATGTTTATTTTATAATTTTGAATATTATATATTTTATCCCAAATTAATATTTCATTATATATAGTATTGATGGTCAATGATGATTAACCACAATTTTTTAATTATACGGAAAGTCTTTTTTAGTAAATTTTTTCATTTTTTAAAAAATAATTTAATTTTAAATAATTTAAGAAATATTAGGTGATATTAAAATTTTTTTAATTTTTTTCCATAAGATACATGACTGCTTTCATTTGATTTTAAACTCATTTTACTAAAATAATTTAACATAAAAAGTAAAGATAACATATATTTTGTATTTTAATATTATAAAATAATTTTGCATAATAAAATACAATTTAAAATGTGTAAAGTTTTAAGAAACATGTATCATTTCATGTCACTCTTGGTTAACACACAACTGTTAATTATATATTTTAGACAAGTCAAATAATTCAATTAATAATTTAAAATTAATCGAAAAGATTTGATTTAAATAAAAATACTAAATATGTAATTAAGGAAACATTTAAAGAATAATTACAGCAAATTCCTCCTTAATATGAAATAATTTATATATTAAAATTATAATTAATAATTGATTTAAAACACATAAAAACAATAATTGTAAATTTCAAAGTTATTAAATTTTTTATAATTCAAAATTTAAAAAAAATCTCAAATTTGATGCGCAAGTTTACAAAAATAAACAATTTCAACTAATTAACAAATAAAAAGGAAAATATATTAACACAAAATTGGCAAAGCTTGTAGATAACCTCAAACTCCTAAAAAACCACCGAAGGATCCTGCTGTTTCCACGTCACACTTAAACGATAGTCCGCACGTAGGCGTGTGTATAAACGTTGACTCGTTGACCCAACCCTCCCCTGAAGAGTTCATGCGTCAACCTTACGCTTACTCCAATTCCTTCTCTTTTCCCTAAAAACACATTCTCCTGACAGTATATTTGTACACAAACACTCGCAAACATTTGTCTGTTGATCTCTTTTTCTTGTCTCTTGATCTTCCTCTCATGGTTTTGGAGGTTCTCTGCAGTTGTAATGGCACAATCAACGTGTAATATCACCTCCTGGACCAGCAAAGCCAGTCTTTACAAGGTCACAGTCGTCACAATTCTCTGCGCAGTCTTTTACTTGATAGGTTTCTATCAAGATCTTCGTGGCAATGTTCCAACAGCCGTTACCACCTCCAATCATTTCATCTCCTGCCGTTCACTACTCCCCAACACCACCACCCTCGACTTCACTGCACATCATTACCACTCGGAAAACCCGTCTCTGACTACGCGTGTTTTCCACCTCCCGCCATGCGACCCCAAGTTCGTCGACTACACCCCATGCGAGGACGCTCAGAGGTCTCTCAAATTCGACAGAGTCAGGCTGGTATACCAAGAGAGACACTGCCCCGGAAGAGACGAGCTCTTGAAGTGTCGTGTCCCAGCTCCGTTCGGCTACAAGGTGCCGTTCCGGTGGCGGGAGAGTAGAGACTTCGTGTGGTTCGCCAACGTGCCACCTAAGCAGTTGACGATCGAGAAGACGAATCAGAATTGGGTCCGGTTCGAGGGTGACCGTTTCAGGTTTCCCGCTGGAGCTGATGCATATGTAGATGAAATAGCGAAACTGATCAATCTCAAAGACGGGTCTATAAGGACCGCCATTTATACTGGTAGTGGGGTACGTAAAATTCTCACTCCTATCCAATTTCATAAGCTGTGAACCGGCCGGTTCAAGATGGTATAGCATCATCAATGTTAACGTTTATGTCACCCGCCGGAGTTTTGTACCGGCGGTGGCTGACAAGGTTTGTTTCGGATAATTATGTTGTTATAGGAAATTGCGTCTAATTAGGAAAAAGTTAGATAATAGTGAATTGAACTAGAAACTGGACCAATCAGCCCGACCGGAATAAATACGAACCGATTTATATTTCGGTTTAGTTTATATTTATAACCTCTAAAAAAAACCCGGCTAGTTAAATAAAAAATTAGTCAATTTTTTTATTAAAAAAATTGGATATAGTCATCTAATATGCGGAGTCCATTCTTTGAAATAATGTCAGTTATTTAAATATGTGGGGCTCAATAAATTATCCTTGATACTCTATTTTTGATTAATAAACTGAATTATTAATTAATATATATAAGTAATATTACTTAAGATAATTTAATAATGTGTTAAAAATGTTTAAACTATAAAAAATTATGTTTAAAGGATATTAAAATATATTTTAATTTTACGAATTTTTAAATAAATGATAATAAAGAAATGTAAATTTTTATTTTATTTTGAATTTTATATTATATTCAAAATTAGTGTAAATTATTAGATTTATTTTTATTTTATTTTATATTAATAATTATTAGTGTATTTTCTATTTCAATAAAATATTTTATTTTATACTTATTTTCATAATTTTTAATCCATATATTATTAGATTATGATTTTATAACAGTTTAATATCGGTTGAATCTTTAACTTTTTCTTTGTTAAGTTTGATATTTAGTTCGATTTTTAAAAATTAGTATTTTGTGATGGTTTATGACATCATATTCACTTGTATAATGGCCTTTGAAATTGTAGTCAATATTTTGTAATTTTTAGAAAAAATTACATTAAAATTTTGGGTAAAAATCAAATTAATTAAATTTTAAATTCGGGATGTATGATTATGTCAAATTAATCAATTTAAAAATCATTTGGTTCTATTTTTTTGTTGTAGTTTTTAATTTTTAATTTATGTTTTTAAATAAGAACAACAAATATGTTTAGTTTTTAATATAATATATTTTATTTTTATTATTGATGATAATAACATATTAGATAAAATTTAAAGATAAAATTTTTATTTAAATAAAATTATTTTAATTTCTTTTATAATATTTATTAGTAAATTATTAATAAAATTATTTTTATTTTATTAAAACAAATATGTTAAAATTAAATATTTATTTATAATATATAAATTTTAAATAATTTTTGATTTAATAATTT
>JANSVA010031992.1:0-14207 GCA_025504915.1 Erythroxylum reticulatum | reverse complement strand
TGCCCCGTATAGGTTCAGAGAGAAGGACTTAAGGAATGGGACAAGTCAACCGCAATGGCCAATGAAGTTTGAGTGTTATTTTGAAAATAATGTAAATTTTTGGTTTAACTTTTTGGCTTGTATCTAATATGTATATGTGGATTTGTTTGTAAGTTTGTAACAATTATGCTTAAATGCATGTGTGAAATGTTTTGGTTTGTTTGTACTGTTTTGTGTGGCATCCACATATCCTTCCAGGGAATATGTGGGTGTTACATTAATAATATACATTTTTCCCATATATCTCTATGTATATGTATATTACTTACAAAAGAATCTCGGTACCTTATGATTAGTTTTATTATGCTCATACATACAAAACCAAACTCTTTTGTTGTATTAATAATAAATATTTTCATTACAGAAAGTAACTTGAAGAAAATTAAGTTATAAGTAAATACACTTACTTTCCAGGACACTATATTTACATAATTCCAACAATGCAAACTCTCCATAAAATCATTAAGCATGTTGTAGTATAGGCAAAGGATTTCAAATACTACTTTAAGTGTGGTAAATTAAAACAAACCAACCTTTGCTTTGCAAATGATGTGATCCTGCTTTCAAAAACTAACTCCACCTTTAACTTTACCTTAATTAAAACTTTGAAGATTTTCCACAGAGCCTCAAGACTACAAGTAAATTATTCCAAAAGCAACATATTTCTATCTAAAAGTGCCTCGAATCTACAACAATTAATCACTACCTTAACTAGATTTCAGTTATAGGAGTTCCTAATGAAATATTTAGGAATCCCCCTTTCTCTGTACAGATTAACAGCAAGGGATTATACTGACTTACTTGACAGAATACAACACCAAATCTTAACCTAGAGCTCTAAACATCTTTTATGAGTAGGGAGGGTAACTTATTAACTTTTTCCTCAAATCTATCAACACCTATTGGGCTGCCCACTTATCCTTTCCAGGATCAATTTTGAAAGCTATAGATCGTCTATTTAGCAACTTCTTATGACAGGTAACAAGGAGAGAAGTCACAGCACTATGGTGAAATCGAAAGAAATTTGCATTCCTAGAAACTGACATGGTTTGGGAATTTATTCAATCAAAACTACGAATTCAACTTTGCTTCCAAAAAGGCTTTGGAGATTAATGGAGGACAAACAATCTCTATAATGCCAATGGATACATATTTACTTCATCAAGAACAGGAGCATATAGTCAATAGACTGCTCACAAATTCCCTTAACCACTCCTAAAGCAATTTAAAGATAGGGGATCAACATAAAATCAATTTTATTGTGCTCATGGGAAATGGGAAATCCATCAACTTCTAGTATGATAATTGGCTTTTTATAGGACCTTTGATTACCTCAAATGTTGTTGATTCCCTAAAAACCTTCATCCCCTTAGAAGTGTTGGTGGCTACATTACAAAGCAAAGATAAAATTCAGAGCTCAACAATCCTCACCTTCTTAGATGATGAAATTTGTGGCACTTATTACAACACAAAATTAGATGTATACACCTAGAGACATGTGACTGATGGCAGATGTTCGAACTCCTCTTTTATGGAGTTATTTTTCAAACAACTTCCCAAGTTGGCATGGACTAAAGACACATGGTTTAGTCATCTTCAACCTCATGTATCATTTTCCTTGTGGCTTATGATGAAGGGTAGATTAAAAAAAGTTGATAAATTTACCAAATACACGCAGATCTCCAATTGATGTTGTTTATGCAGAGAAGCAGAAAAAACTAGTGAACATTTATTCTTCAAATGTTACTACATCATAAATATATGGGGAGCTTCACCACAAATGTGTGTCAAATGTTGTAATTAATAGCTTAAAAAGCTTCCAAACCCAACAAATGAACTATAGAAATAACATTGCATGTAAATGTTTTTGGATAGCCTTATCCTCGATAATCATTGCTATATGGGACGAGAGAAATTTTAGAACCTTTCATGAAAAAATCACCATACAAGAGTAGTTTTATAACCAATTGATACAACATATTTAGCTCTAAATCAGCTTACAACAATAGAAGCTCCATTATGGACAATACCTACTGACATATTAGAATGTGTGAAATTCCTAGAAACATGGTGAATTAATTCAACATTTAAGTCAGAACATAGCATGTCTACTGAGGAAGGGTACCACGGAAATGTTCTTTGACACACCAAAGGTAGCTATGGCTTTTTCATAATCAATCCAGCTATGTTTTATCCTATTGGCATTTAGGTTAAGTTGATAATAATGTGTATCATAGGCGTATAAAATCGACACGATAAACAGTGTTTTAAGATTACTATATGCTGCTTGAAATTAATCATATAGGAATTTTCTCTTAACAATTCGAATGAAATGATTTTCACTATTTTGAGATGTTAAATTGTTTTGTAAGTTGTGACATTTTATTTGCCTTCAAGGCTTAATACATTCAAACTTTTTAAAAAAATTGCCTTTAAATTTGATTTTTAGAAAGCTTATGACATTGTTAATTATGATTAATGGACAAACTACTTAGAGAATTCATGTATGTAGAGGGATTAGGCAAAGAGATCTCATTTCCCTCTACCTGTTCTCCTTGGTATCCGAAGTGCTTATAAGACTTCTCAGAAGAATTAGTATCAGAAATTCAAAATTCAAAATTCAAACAAAATGTAAGAAACTAAACATTGTAAGTCTTAGTTTTGCTTATGATGTTTTTATATTCTACAAATTAGATATCAAATCAGTCTTAAATATATCTAAAGCATGTATAATGTTTAAAAAAAAATCTCTGGTCTAGTAATCAATAAAGCTAGTGCCTCCTACTTATCTATAAGAATATCAGTCTACATTGGCTTCAAGGAATCTTATCTACTAGTAAAATATCTTGGAGATCCTATCTCATCCATCAAGCCTGTCTTTATATAATTTAAGCTTCTCATAGAGAAAATCAAGAGCAGAACTAAGAGATGGAGCTCCAAAACTCTTTCCATAGTAGGTAGATGTCAACTAATAAAATTAGTGTTATCCTCGCTTAACAATTACTAGGCTTCACACATTTTTTCCCTAAGACAATGTCCAAAGAAGTTGGAAAAATTTTCAGAAACTTTCTATGGAAAGTAAATGGCAGAGGTAGTTATAAAGTTAAATGGTTTGAGGTTTGTATGCCTAGAAATTTTAGTAAAGTGGGAATCTTTTATGTTAAAATGTTTAACTTTGTCTTTCTTGCTAAATGGCTTTAGAGATTACTATTTGATAAACAATCCTTATGGGTCAAATGGGTGCACTTATATTTCATAAAGACCCAGAACCTATGGAATGCAAAAATTCCAAAGAATGCCTTATCACTCATAAAGTCCTTACTTAAGTTAAGATTCATGATTAGAGATTCTTGCAAGAATTCAGTAAGTGATGGAAAAACCACCTCCTTCTAGCATGACTCTTGGACCCTTTTTGGTCCTTTAGCAATAGTCATTGATGCTACTTCCTTGTAAAGCACTTTATTATCCAACATTTTAGTTGATGAAGTTATCTCCACAATGGATCTTTTTATCTTACCTCCATCATCTACATCATGCTTTGGCCCAATTCTTTAGGCATCAAAGTGAAGACAGGGAGATAGGTACTATCTACATTGGCCATATATGACATGGATAGCATGGAGGATGGGAGTCTTCAGGAGGTTTCTATCAATAAGGCTGTTTAGTGTCATGATTGCTCTAAATTTAGATATCATAAAGCATATGCATAAGGTATATAAAAGGCGTTGATCAATAGGAGATATATATCGATTTATTAAACTTTCAAACAAGTAAGTAGCTTCAGAAGTAGACGGGGATTGCCCCAATATAGTGGAGGAGCCACCAAGATAAGGTTCACCGCCATTCCAGACAGACGGAGCAACTTAGGAAGAGGCTAGTGAAGGTTTGCCCAGGGCGCTAATACCACCTGAATGTTGAGGCCAGCTAAAGATAGCTCAACTAGAGAAGCATATGGGTTAGATCTTGAGAGTCTAACTCACTATCTAAGAACACCAAGCACTTCTAATGGAGTAGATGGAGAGACAAGAGACGCATGATAGATAAATGGAGGAGGTTTTAATACAAATGTCAGGACATCTATTATAAATGATTTTTCTATTATTTGACTCCATCCCGCCATTTACAAAATAAACATATTCATTTTATTGCGGAGCTATTATAAGATCAATTTTGGCTAGCTTTGATTCGTTTAAAAAATATGGCTAGTGAAACTATCAATTAGGCATAAGTTTTACATATTTTTTAACTGGATCAAGGAAGGGGGCTCTTCATTTTTTCTTTTAAATGTTTTTATTCAAACCATTAAAAATATCTTTATTTATATTTTATATAATTTCTAAAGAAATCTATTAAAAAAGAAATAAGACTATATATTCTATTTTATAAATATTAAGATTTATTTAAATGTTCGTAAACTTTAGAATTTAACGTATTTTTATTAAAATTATTATGATTTAATTTACAGTTTTTTACCTATTTATTTTTTGTAAAAGAAAAGCATGTGACATTTTCATCCAAATTCCAGAAGCTCCTAATTCACCTAACCTAGGCCACTAAGGATATATTTGATTGGACGCACAGTTTTTAATTGAATATAATAGAATAATTTATAATGAAATGGAACGTAAATAGATGTAATATTAAAAAATTGTTGTTTGAGAAGGATAGAAGAGTTTATAATATAATATAATGAAATCTTATTTAAATGAATGATTTATAATATCACTAAATGATTTTACATTCTATCGTAAATCTCCTAAATTAGAAGTTTTCTATATTTATTATTTAGAATAGAATGAGATTTAATATAAATTCCTCCTCTCCTATCCGATTCAATTTCATTATATTAGAAAACCTCCACTTTAACGATGTAACAATGATACGTTACATTATAAAACTTTCCACGAAATATTAAGTATAGACCAGGGAAAAAGAAATATAAAAATAATTCTCTTTTCTCTTGGTAGTATTTTCCTAGTAAAAATAATATAAAATAAAGAAGGCCAACGCCGGCGATGTTCACCATGGTTAGAGAGAACAAGAGACAGCTGCAGTTTGCAGTGGAGAAAAAATCTACAGTCTAAACCCTATTTTGTTGAATTAGCTTTGTCCCCTTTGTTCTCTGCTTTATAAATTCTCACATTTTTCGTTCTTAAACCTTACGCTTGAGTTATCTGGTGTGTTTAATATCGCTTTTTAGCGTCATTCGATGATGGATTGTTCCATTTTTCAATGAGGATTTCTATAATTACTGCATTAAATTTTCTTAACAATGTAGATGTTGTTGATAGAGAAATTCTTTTAAGGTACATGCGTTTTCGTTTCCCTTTCTCTAATTTCTTAAGTTGGTGGTAGGTGAGTGCGAAATGTTTGATATTTGTTTTTGCAATGGTCTGGTTAATTGTTGCTGATATGTTTTGTTGTGTCACTGGTCTCAATGGGAACTTTAATTGTTGTGTTTGCATGAACATGGGTTCAAATTATGTTAAGGTGCAAGTTTAACGTGGTTTTACTTTGACTTTAAAGACAGCCATACGCACAATCGCACTAGTTAGTAGCATGACTGGGAATATAAACATACGGTCCAACAGAATGTTAAACGGGGGAAGATGAGCCGAAAGCTGTTTTCCTTTCTTTTTTTTTTTTAATAGAAGGAAATGTGTTATTTACTTTAAGATTGGTAAGTATTGGTGCCAAGATGGTGTAGAAGAAACAACTTCACTGAGATAGTGTTCTGTTTATCTATTTTTAATTTTTTATGCTCTTACCAGAAGTTGGTGTTGCTGGCCTTCATCTAGCTGCTTGAGTAGAGAACCTTTTTATATTATGAATAGATTTAGGCCTATACCTTGCATTGTTGATTAATTTTTTGTTGTTATTGGTCACCGGTAGGTTCTTTTTTGTCATCATTCATGTATCAAACCATGTGATCTGTCCTAGTCAGTAACCTGCCATTGCCAAATGTTCTTAAGACTTTTGGTAATGTAAGACAGAGTGATTGCTCAATGGAAAACTTATGTTTGCTTGCTTGGTCTTCAATCAAGCTCCTCATTAATCATTTATAGGTCACTTCTTTTTCCATTAGAGACATCTTCATTTTCCCATTTACATCTTGCTAATATGGTTATAGATCTATGGTCTTCCTGTGTAGAACTATGCATATGTTTGAAATGTTGAGGTATGATCTTGTAACAAGTTCTATATGCCAAAATAATGTACTGGGGTCTTGAATTCAGCCTCATGAATATTTATCATGGTTAGAGATATTGTCTGCTGCATCCAATTACAGATCCTTGCCCATGGTACTTGCTGAAATAACATGCCAAAACATATGGCTTTTGGCAGGCTAATTCTTAAGTGCAGTTTACATACGTACAATTGGCAATAGCAATATTCTGAATCTATAAAAGTTGTTAAAATTGCTGATGCCTTTTTAATTTATTCATCATCTAGGTAGCAGTGGGGCCTTAGCCAGTCAACGTGGTCTTATTTGGATGTTTCAGTGAGTTTTCACCTGCTCTATACTTGCTCTTTAAAATGAAACAAACAACAAATGGGGTTCCTAGAGGTCAGCAGGCTAAAGGTTTCCAGGATGAGGGACCGAATTGGATTCTTATTGCAGGTGGTGCCTTGTTAAGTACCCTGTCAATTCACTTCGGTTACAAGCTGAAGCAGCCACTGGATTCAAAGAATCAGTCAGAAGCTAGTAATGCCTTAAAAGGTGGGTAATATCAATTGCTACCTGGACTTGATGTAAACATCTTTCTAAGTAGTGCACTGTTTTGTTTCAGAGAATGGAGCATCATCTGACATCAGGTCACATGGTTGCCATGTTCATTCGAACATGTATTCCTTTACTCAAAGTGGCAGTGCTTGCTTCAAGTGTATTTCAGGTAGGATGTTGTAGAAATACAGCGAAAACTCAATGCATTTCAAGCTTGCCTTTGTAAGATTGTCAAGGATTGTGTTGCTTAATTAATGGGTACTAGTAGTTCTTGTATTACTGCTTTGTATCTACATTATACTGCATTTAACGGTGTGCCTTTCCGCTACCATGAATGGTGATAAAAACATGCTGAAGGAACCAAATGGATGTTGGCAGGATTTAGCATATAATCTTGCTAGGTTTACCATCCTCTGCTAGCAGAATTTTTAAAATTTCTTGGTTTACAGTCCTGGTGAAGGCCTTTAGCAGGATTTAATTTATATTCTTGCTAGGTTTACAGTTCTTGTAAAGGCCACTTATAAGCCCCAAGATTGCATTGGGCTCCCGTATTTGAGAGTGTAATATTATTCTTTTTTTTTTGAGAGTGGAATATTATTCTTGGAACTAATTACTACATACATTTTTTGATTGCTCCATTGCCTTGATGAACTCAAAGGATTTGCATAGTCTCCCGATAGAATTCAACAGGTCCTATTATTATTAAAAGGCCCATCTTGTAGGCTTATGCACTGATTTCCTATTTTAGAAGCCACCCAGCCTGAGGCTTGCTTGTTCGTCCTTGTTTTCCAATATCCACATTAATTGCTGTTTAGTGATTTAAAGGCTAGCAGCTAAAATATATGTTCATTCATGATACAGTTTTCCGAACCTAAAAGTTTAATCTTGAATTGACCTCATAAGTTGACTATGTAACTTAATTAACACATCCTCATGTGAAGTCACGTCATACCATGAGGCAGGATTTCAACTCGAAATTAAAAGGTTATGACGTAGTTAAAATACCTTATGACTTGGCCATTAAAGCTTTAATATTATTTCACATAACTCTGTTATCTGAAACTGAACTTGTTGGGTTAGTGCCCAAAAAGAGTTTAATTACTTGCACCCATTGACTTATTAATATCTAAGATGATATTTACTACAGCATTGATTCCTTTGTTAGACTACATAAGAATTGTAATGTAATGGAATCTCTGTTAATGTTTAAACCATGTCTTCTACATGGTTTCCCTGCTGTAATCCCCATGACATTACATTGTTTCATTCGACCATCAATTTCGTTCTCCAAGATCACCTAAGTAACAACAAATAGAGACTGTATCTGTATTGATCTACTTATAACTCTTGGATATCAAATGTTGCTTGTTATCCTGTTTTTCGATCCCTGACATTTTTAAGGTTTCGATTTTATTTGATATAAGTTTTATTTGTAACAGGGAACAAAGGGATTGCAGAGCAGAACTTCTCCTCAAATAACCATTTATTATCTGAATCTGAAGTTGCACTCTCTTTGGTTACACTTTCTGCTCCAGAAAATTCCAAGGAGAATGGTGTTTCATGGGTATCATCTCCTGATGGGCTTGAGTTGCCACCAAAGCCATTCCACCATTCAAACTGCTCTGATTCACCATGTGTGTCAGAATCTGGTTCTGACGTCTTCAGCAAGCGAGAAGTGATACAGAAGCTGAGGCAGCAATTGAAAAGAAGAGATGACATAATGATTGATATGCAAGATCAGATTACAGAGCTGCAGAATTCACTGAATGGTCAGTTGGTGCTGTCTGCTAATTTACAATCACAACTTGATGGAGCAAAGAGGGATTTGTTAGCTTCAGAGGGAGAAATCCAGATGCTGGGGAAGGCAATTGCTGATCACTGCGTAAATCATGCAGGTACTAAGGAGAAGCCCTCAAATGTAACAAGATGGCTGTCCGAAATGAGAAATGGCCATGCAAATGGTTATGCTGATGAGGACAATTATGAGCAAGCAGAAGATTCGTTGAAGAATGAAGTCCCAAGAATTGAGGGAATTGTTGGAAGGGAAAGAGTACTTGTTGCTGTGCCACAAAGAACAAAAGATTGAGCTTTCAAAGAAGATTAAGGAGCTGCAGCAGAGATTAGATTCTCAGCTTCCAATATTTTGTAAGCAGTGTTAGGCTATGTGCATTCTTCCCCTGTTTCTTCCTTTAGTTCTTATCCTCTTTATTTTCTTTGATTACAGGTTCCAAAATAGGAAAAAAGAAATTCCTCAATTTTTTTCTCTCTTTCTTAGGTGTCCCTAATTTAGTTTGATGCGTTTTCTGTATTTGTTCAGACTGGACGGTGAAACTTAATAGGAGAGATAAAGAAGCAGAAGCAATGTTTTGGAACTGATCACGATGCTTACAAATTAGCTGTGCCTTTGTCTAATAGAAATCTTAAATCTAAATGGCCGGTGAATCAAGCACCATTTTCATCTTTCTTTGATATTTAAAGGAGAAGGTGTCCAAAATAAGTTCGCAGACTCATTCTCAACGCTTCTCCTTAGCCCTTTGCCTCTTTTAAATCGCCTGATAAGTTTTTTTTTTGGATAATTCAGAAAATTTATAAAGAAATAAAATTATGTACATCGAGAAATTGCCAAAGGTGACAATCTCTAACGTTAATTGAGGATACTTACAGCAACAAGAGGAGCCCTAGTACGGAGCCCTCACCATACAAACACAATAACAAGACTAAAACATGTCCGGCATCTACAAAGATCAAAGTAAAGACTATAGTATTAGCAACACAACCATTTCTAAATAAAAGACTCAAACACCAGCAACAAGGCAATCATTTCCGGTGCTCCCATTTAGTCAGTTAGTAGTGGCTCTTAGTAGTGGCTCTCGTATGGGGAAAGTGCCAAAGGGATGGACCTTGAAGCTTTGGATACCAATCACAGTTGTAGGGCCTATGGAGGTTCAACCAAAATTGCAGTTGATGTCTCTCATGTTGCCCAGATAAAGTTTCCCCTCATTTTGCTAAAGCTGCAGTGTTTATCCATACCTTGCATTGATGCGCCCATCAAATAAGAGTTGATAAGAGATACACAATTCACTTTCCAACCGTTCGGCATACTTGCATAATAGATAACAGAAGAACCAAGAAAAAGAAAAAACAAGCCAATAACCTCAATTTACCGTCTCTCAGTGTTTAAGCTAAGCTGTTCCAGCACTTGGAAGATCACTTTAGTACTAATATTCCCCTCTTCCATATCTGCATTTTTGAAGGTTCTAAGGTTTCTTTCGAATCGTAAGTTGTATACAATAACAACAATTAGAATGAGGAAAATGATGAGGTATATGTTTCTATGGCCTTGAGGTTGGTGGAACCAAAGGATAATAGATTGGAGGTTAAGCAGGTGGGGAGTGTTGAGCTGAAAGTTGTTGAGGCAATGTAACCACACTGATTTGGAAAAGGAACATTCAAAGAATAGGTGGGTGGAAGACTCATTATCCGAGTGGTAGAGAGAGCAATGATTAGGGATATATGTATATAGGAGCTTATCCCTTGTCTGGAGCTTATTAAGGACAGCTAGCCACAAGATAAAGGCATACCTTGGGTTGGCCCCTTTGTGCCACACTAAATTGTGCCAAGGTACTTTCGGAAGAGATGGTCTCATCAAGGTATAAGCTGAAGTATTAGTGTAAATTCTTGTAAGGCCTGCAGTCTATTCTAGTTTATCTGATTTGGCTCCATGGTAAAGGCTTGAGTGTACGAATGGTCTCAATTTTTGCTCCTTACTAACACCACATATTGTCTCTGATAATGTCAGCTACTTTTGCAATCATTGGAAGTTCAGACCTATTGATAGCTCTAGGTGTTGAGAAATCCTTGAGGATACCGCTTGGGTGCCAAGGGTCCTGACATAAGAGAGTAGAAAATCTATTTCCTATTCTAAATCTGAAATGATTCCCAATGATATTTCGAACCTGAATAAGCTTCCTCCAGCTCCAAGAACTATTATTAGTTGGTTGAGCACTCCAGAAGATTGACCTTCTAAGAATAATTGAGTGAACCCACTTAACCCACAAAGCTTCCTTATCATTGAATGAAAACCATATCCTTTTTCCTAGTAAGACGTTGTTCCAAGTAGACAAATGTTTAATCCCCAGCCCACCCTCTGATTTAGGTCTACAAAGATCATTCCACTTAACTTTTGAATGAGAGTTTGACTCAACCTTGGCAGACCACAAGAAGTTCCTAAGTTTAGACTCAATTTCTTTAATGATAGAGAGAGGAATCAGGAAGTGGCTAGCCCAGTAGACCTGAAAAATGGATAAGACAGAAATTACCAATTGAAGTCTACCAGCGTAGGATAGGCTTTGTAGGTCCACTTGATAACTCTGGCATCAATTTTATCCAACAGCAAAATACAATCTCGCCTAGTCAATCTACCCGTTAAAAGAGCCACACCTAGATATCTAATAGGAAGATTACCCCTTTTAAGCCCCGAAATGGTTTCCAATTGAAGGGACAAATGATCTACATCAGGAGATAAAAAGAATTGACTTTTGCTATAATTCATATCCAACCTAGAGAAAGAGGAGAAAGTCCACAAGCAAGTAAGCAAGGTATGTATCGAGATAAGATCACCATGACAGAACAGTAACAGATCATTAGCAAACAAAAGATGGGACAATTTAAGAGGTTTGCATCTCCAATGGACTTGGAAATTAGGAGTGGCTACTATTATATCATTTAAGTCCTAGAAAGCACTTCCATGCATATGATAAACAGGTATGAAGAGAGTGGGTCACTTTGTCTTAACCCTAATTTCCCAAAGAAAAATTTAGTGGGAGACCTATTGATCAAAATAGAATAGGAGGGCGAGGTTACACACTCTTTAATCCACTTTATAAATATAGAGGGAATCCTACAACTAGCAACTCGTTGAGGAGGAAGTCCCATTGAATGGAATCATAAGCTTTGGCCAAATCAACTTTGAAAGCACATTCCAATGCTTATTTGAGAGATAGTAGTTCTTAAAGATTTCTTAAGCTAGAAGGATGTTGTCCCCTATACGGTGATTTTTAATGAAAGCACTCTGGTTTGGGCTGATGAGAAGAGGAAGGATCGCTCTAAGTCTGTTAGATAGGATTTTTTTGATCACCTTATAAATCATGTTACAACAAGATATGGATCTATAATCCAACACAGTAGATGGCTAATTGGTCTTAGGGATAAGGGATATAAACGTTGAATTAAGCTCTTTGAGGAGCCTCCCCTGTTTGAAAAAGTCTTGGATTGCCCTAGTGATATCATTCTTGATAATATGCTAAGTGTGTTTAAAGAAAAGGTCATTAAAGCCATCCGGACCCAGGGCCTTATTCGGATTGAAAGAAAAGAAGACTTCATTAATCTCTTGCGAAGTAACTTCTAGTACCAGGTTAAGTCTAAGGTGCTCAGGAATCCGATGAGGGAAAAGAGCGGTCACATACTCACTTGAAGAAGCTAGATCTTTCTTTGTACCAATAGACTCTTGAAAGAAATTCAAAAAAAATGTTTCTAAATTTCTTCTAGGTCAGTAATCCTATGGTCATTGCTTCCCAACAAGGAGTGGATATTGTTTCTATTCCTATTCGATAAGACAAAGTTATGGAAGAATTTGGTGTTCCTATCCCCCTCTCTAAGCCACTTTACACGAGAAGCTTGTTTGTAAAAAGATTCTTGGTTATTTAAAGCCTAAAACAAATTGGTCAAAGCCTCATATTCCTCAACAGCTAGATGAGGCATATTAGGCAGGACTCTTATTTGATCTTGAACGGTATTGAGGGTAGCTGGACAAGTCACTACACAGACATTTATATCACCAATTTGATTAGAGTTGAGAGATTTAAGAGCCTTCTAAACTAGTTTGAGCTTAAACACAACACAAAACATGGGTCTCCCTTGAATCTGAGAGTTCCAAGCCTTTTCCACTATCTGTAGGAAATTGGGCTGAGAGACCAGGAAATTTGAAAACCTAAAAGGAGAAGGCCTCTTCTTATGGATAGGTAAGGACCCTATCACTATAGGAGAATGATCTGAATATTAAGATTGAGGATTTCACTAAAGGTTCTAGGAAACTAAGAACTCCACTCTGAGTTGATAAGTGCTCTATCTAATTTCCTTGCTATGTGGGATTCACCATGTTGCTTATTAGACCATGTAAAATTTGGGCCACTAGAGTTGAGATCAAACACTTCACACTCCTCGACACACTTCCTAAAGTCTCTCATCCCACTAAGAGCCACTGAGCTAAAAGGTTCAGCTTCATGAGCATACAAAATGGCATTAAAGTCCCCAACTATAAGCCATGGTCGATTGCCTACTAAGGTTTTGGTATTGGAAAGGGTTGACCAAAGGGTTTTCCTATGGTTGGCATTATTTGCCCCATAAATTTAGGACATAAGGAAACCATTAGCACAATCTATAGGGGTCACCTCCAAAAGAATCATCTGATTAGTAGTAAAAAAAAGGGGCACACAAGAAAGAATCTGGGTTCCAAACGACCACTAATTTGGCACATGGAGCATGATCTAGATTACTACAGAAATGTCATTTAGGAAATAAGGAAGAGCAAATATTGTTCAAAAGAAGCTGAGATTTGATCCTAGACTCTTTCAAACACACAAAAGACACTGACAACATTCTAAGGTAAGACCTGACAGCTAACTGTTTTTTTTGTTGTTGAGACCACATATATTCCAAAACCTAAGTCCATAATACTAAACATTAGACAAGACCAACTGCTATTGTTTTTTCCTAGGTTTTATGCTTTTTCAAATTGTAGAAGCCCCCTCTACCCCTTCCAAAACACCCTGATTCTGGGAATCAGTTGAATTATTAATGGGAATCATATCAGATATAGGAGAGGCATTGGAAATACCTACTTGGCTTACACTAGGACAATGGGCACCTTTGCGGTTTACAGTAGAATCATCCGGAGTTAGTTGCAAGGCTCTGTGTAACACCCCACTTCCGCAGGACCCGAACCCGACATCGATGGTAATGTCCAAGCTTGTGTCCCGTGAGGGTAGCGTGCTAGAGCACTCAATCACTCAGAAATTGGTATAAAATTTTCTTTTGTTTCTAAAACCAAAAACATATTATGCGAAAATCAATCATCACATAGGGCCGACTTTCATTCATAAACATCTTCAATCACATAATACAGTCATCAAAAATTTCAATAGTCATTTGGGCCCTTTCACAAATACAAAACACTTTAGTTGTTTCGAAATTCAAATTTATACAAAAAGTTGTGGAATAAGCAATTAAATATAAAAATGAAGAAATGCAATGCAGACGCGAACTGATCCCGACCTCTATCCTTCACTTGTATGCTGTAAGTATACTCTCGTTGGCCTAATGAGGTATTCTTCTAATCCTGAAAAATGATTGTAAATTTGGGGTGGGTTTTACGAACTCAATGAGT